>WTSP01023393.1:0-29257 GCA_025331215.1 Actenoides lindsayi | reverse complement strand
TGGAAAGAGTGGTGAGATATTGGAATGGGCTGCCCAGGGAGGGGGTTGAGTCACCATCCCTGGATGTGTTTAAGCATTGCTTAGATGTGGTGTTGGGGGATATGGTCTAGGGTTGAACTTGTAGAGTAGGGCTAATGGTTGGACACGATGAGCCCAAGGGTCTTTTCCAACCTGAATGATTCTGTGATGTAGCCTTCTTTGCAGCCCAGACAGTATATGCTTGCAACTTGCCTGCAAAAGGCAATGCCAAATGACCATTATAGCCAGCGAATACTTAAGTCCCACTGCTGTACATGGAATTCTGGAGCTTTTTCTTCTACGTGCAATATTACTCCATGTGCAACATATCTAGGAAGAATCTGAGTTTCTGTCAAGTGTCAGTGTAGGCAGAAGGTGTGTAAGAACTGAAAATCAACAAGGATCGTTGTGAAACTACAGAAAGAAGCAGGAGCTTTATTTGTTAATGTTGCAATCATCTGGGCATGTTCTCTGCCTTCAGTTTCTCTCATTTTCTTGGTTCCACAGAGACCTGTAATATTTGTTTCTTGCTTTTTTTTTTTGCATTAACAAATCAGTTTTGTTTTTAATTTGGTTTCAGAGTGACTTAAAATAAAGCAAATACTAGCAAAAAAAATTAATTAGAAGAACAAAAATGCATCATTTCAATAGCGGAACAGTGTACACTAATGTCTCAAATAAATGTTCAAAAGTAGGTACAATTTTAAGGTAATTACATTTTAAAACCCTAGAAGAAAATTCTTTTTCCCCTCTCCCAAATGAATATTCTGCAAAGTTGTCTCCTTACTGAAATTTCAAAGTCACCAAATGCATGGTTATTTAAGGGAACATGCTTTCAATCTGTGTCTGAGGAAGCGTGTGCTGGGAGGGTATCATTCAAATAAATAGGACGAGCCAAATCCTGAGATTAGTAAAGTGGCATTGTTAATTGTCAAGATGATGCTGAATAGACAGAGGCGCTTAATTGTTGTGTTTGTGCTCCATTGAATCATTGTCTCTTTGTGTTGTTTTTAATTTGCTTTCTACTGTAACTCATGAAACTTACATTACTGCCATTAAGGTGAATTTTTTGAAGCTGCATCTGCTCATTGGTTTGCCGATTCCCTCTCTTGAAATTAGATTGATGTAGTGTTATATATTCATTCCAATCTAATGACTTTTCCAGAGCCCCAGAGTAAAGAAAATGGCTTTCATTAATTTCCCTAATAGCATCACTGAAAGACGTGTAATGTACGAAGTTAAAACTTCTTTTGTTTTTAATCTCTTAATGATCTCTTTTCCCTTTGTTCAGAATATCCTTAGTTTTACAAAAATAGAGAGGAATGAAAATGTCTCTTGGTGGATTTGTCAGGGAAGCGAGACTTCAACCGTTTTGGTGGAAATGTTTCATGGCATCTTTATGTTCTCTACTGATGTTTATTCCACTATTCAGTCCATTTATTGCTCCATAAATTGCAATGTGTATGGTTTCTTTTATTTTTTTCCCATCCTAAGGAAAATGAAGACCAAGTTGCTCTGCCGCATCCTATTTGGCATCCTGAATTTGTGACTTGTCTCTGGATAAAAGTCTAGAAGTACCATTAGAATAACAGGAATTATTTTTGTTGTGGTGAAAGTAAATCTTCACACGTCTCATTTCTCCTGACCTAACTTCACAGTTGGTGAACCCAATTATTCGACACGCAAAGTTTTTACTAAATGTTCTGTTTGCTGAAAACGTTCTCATTATTACAGTTATGCTTTGACTTGAACAGCATGGAAAGGGATAAATACCTTCAGAATATGCTATCAGAACCTAGGGTGTGTACCAACACCAGAAATGAGGGTTTTTCATGGCTTACTTGCAGGACAAGGAATGAATAATCTTTTTTTTTTGAGGTGGCCCTAATCTTGGTTCATCAGAGGAGTTAATTCAGTTGAAAGGTGAGGTTAAAAATTAATTATAGGCTTTTTCAGGGCCAATAGTCTATGATCTGTATATCTTTTTTTTTTACAAACTTTTGGACAATGAATGAAAACTAGGTGATAAATCACTGTCTGGTGTTATAAATGATTCCCAAGCTTATGTGCATCACTATTGGGATTTCCTTCCAGGGATGGAGAAATATTCCATCATCTCTTGCAATATAATTTGTAAAGTTTTCTTTGTTCCCACTTTATGTATATCTCAAGGTTTAGCTATATCATGCCACAGAGTGAGATACGGTGATCTCCAGACTGCTTCAAATCAACGTATTGGGAACAATTAAATGATGGCCCTTCTTTAAATACTAGGCTTGCAGACTCTGGTATGGCCTCGTACTGACATAGTTTGAATATGAATTAATATTTGTTGACTCGGGAACATTAGGTTCCCACACAGAGCTAAGTCAGGATACAAGGTAAATGTCAGGTGTTGAGGATGTTGCCAGCACTGCAGACACTCTTAATCTTGAGCATTGTGGGAAAAGGACCACTGTTCCTCTGTGGTATAATCCCCATTGACAGCAGACATGAAAATGCCCCTCACCTCTGTTTCTTACAGCTGGACTAAAGACAATAAATCTCACTTAGTCAGGAGATGCAATGTCCATTTCATGTAGACAGTTCTAGGACATCATTGGCAACTCTGTATCTGACCATCACCAGACTATGCTGAAGTTAAAATGGAGTCCAAGCATTGTCATTAAGCACTACTGTTAAGAGACAGTTGCCCGCCTGATAGGTATATCCTCAAGTCAGCAAAAACACATTAGAGAATAACTACTGGGCCATCAATGTTTGTCCATTACACATCAGATTTTCTGATGGGGAGAGGGAAAAATGAGTTAATATTCACCCAACTCTTGATTTTGGCTCTATTATTGTTTCCAAAACTACCTGGAAAACTTCTCTCACATCCACTGAACATGCTTCAATGTATTTGTCCAACTTACCTGATTTCTTGGCAAAGGATTTTCTGATGATGTTCTATTAATTTGCAAGTTCCAGATTGTAGCACAACTTTTTAAATGCCATTTAGCTAATACTTTTTGGTGAAAATTCACTGGTTTGAGAGACTGGTAAGCACCAATTTACCTACTTTTCCTATTATTTACTAGATAAATTATGTATTACAGAAGCTTCCTTGACGTGCTCTCCGGTCAACTTCTGCATGTTCCAAATTTGACAGAAGAGTCAGCTCATTAGTGCACTGTCTGTGCTTGTGTAGGAAGAATATCATCCTATTTTAGCATGATGTGTCTGACATTTTCTTTCATATGGTATAATATAGCAAGAAAAACTAATCTTGAACTTCCTCTGCTCACCAAGTATAATGGGAAACTTTAATTATACCATCCTGAATCCATTTCTATTGTGCATTTTGTTAAAAGTCTCACGAGTCTACATTACACACTAATGAATATTTCAGTTACGGCCTAAAGGAAGTGAAGTTTGGGAAGGTTTCTTGTCAGAAAGACAAGCAGAAGCTCAATTCTGATTAGTTTGGTTCATACTTACGAGTTATCATGAAAACTTAACAGTGGCAGGTTAATCTCAGGTCCTGCATTCCTTCAACTTACCTTGTTCCCACCAATTCCCACCCAGTCTGAGAATCCAGTCCCCTGAGCTAGAAAACAGAGACCAGGAGCAGAAGGAACCCCCCAGAACCCACAAAGAGATGGTCCACTTAGATGTACACGAGTCTATGGGACCAGATAGAATTCATCCAAGAGTTCTGAGAGAGCTGACAAAGGTGCTCACCAAGCCCCTTTCCATTTTTCAGCAGTCATGGGTGACTGGGGATGTCCCAGCAGACTGGAAATTAGCCAATGTGACACCCATCTATAAGAAGGGCCAGAAGGAGGATCCGGGAAACTGTCAGTTTGACTCCAGTGCCAGGGAAACTGGTGGAGCAGATCATCATGCAGGAAAATCAGATGCCCAGTCAGCGTGGGTTTATGAAGGGCAGATCCTGCTTGATTAACCTGATTTCCTTCTACAACATGGTCATCTGCTTAGTGGATGAGGGAAAGACTGTGGATGTTGTCTGTCTGGACTTTAGTAAAGCCTTTGACACCATCTCCCACAGCATTCTCCTGGAGAAACTGGCCACTCATGGCTTGGATGGGCATACACTTCTCTGGATGAAAGACTGGCTGGAAGGCTGTGCCCAGAGAGTGGCAGTAAATGGACTTAAATCCAGTTGGTGGCCAGTCATGAGTGGTGTCCTGCAGGGTTCAGTACTGGGGCCAGTTCTGTTTAACATCTTTATCAATGACCTGGATGAATGGATCAAATGCACCCTCAGTAAGTTTGCAGACACACCAAGCTGGGTGGAAGTGAAGATCTGCTTGAGGGTAGGGAGGCTCTGGAGAGGGATCTAGACAGACTAGATTGATGGGCTAAGGACAGTGGTATGAATTTCAGTAAGGCCAAATGCCGGGTTCTGCACTTTGGCTACAACAACCCCCAGCAGCAATACAGGCTTAGGGAGGAGTGTCCAATACCTGTGCAAATCTCAGTCAGTTCCTTCACTGTTTTGCGATGGAAAGTATTTCCTACTGGTCTACAAAAGCAGTGAGTGATGTTATGACTTACTGTAAAGCAGTAAGTCCATACTGTCCACGTTATCAAGGTACAGCAAGAGAAGGAACTTCCTTCTTCCTCCTGCATCATGAGGAGAATTAATTACCTTATGAAGGTGAGAAGTATACTGGATTTTTAGCTATTGTAATTTATGCAAATGTGCTGCCAAAATTACAACCATGCTCAATACTTTTAATGAGAAATTCAAATAAGTACTGTCTTGTATATGTCTAGGATTTTTATGTCTGTCCTTACTCATATGTCTGTAAACCTTTTGCTCTATTTAACCATCAAGCAGATGCACAGATTTACTGCTCTTCATTGCTTTGTGCAATGAAGAGTATTTATAGATCATACGCAGCATCTTGCTATTGTCTGAGTTGTAAGGACACTTCAAAGTGGCATAACTGCCAAAAGTTCTTCTACCACAGTCCAAGCCTTCTTAAAAAATTTTTAAAAGATAGCAAAAGCAAATATACATCACTTTTCTTCTAGATTTTTTTTTTCTTTAAATGAAGATATACTTGAAAGTGTGTAATAGTATTTGCTTACAATTCTGTATCATCTCAGATAGTGGTGCCTCTCAGATCTGTAGGAATAAAGTTCTTTTTTTGTGCTTTACATTTATTTACCACATATGTAAGTTAATGTACATAGATTGTGTTAGGATACACCATGCTCCTCTGCTTTGGCTACTGAATTAAACAATCACTAGGCTGTTAATGATACCTTTCATTGCTAGCAACAAAAGAACTCAGAACAGCAATATACAGTTACTGTTTTGAGTGTGGATTTGGAGCATTGTCAGGGGATGGGATATTTGTGCTTGGATATATAGTTTGTGTCAGTTCTCAAAAAAAAGGAAAAGCTCTTTTCATTCCATACTTGAACACTTCTCTCACCCACCAAGATTTTGGATCTACCTCCATTAGAACTACAGTAACAAAAATTACTGAAACAAACAGGGTAGCATTGTCTTTGTCCAAGCTAAGTGTTTGCTAGAATATTTGAAGTCTTTCTGAAAGCGTAACATAAAAAATAAGGATGTGGTTGTAGTTCTACCTCTGTCCTCTTCTCGATCTTTCCAAATGAGCTGATCTCAAAAGGTGCCTGCACTTTTTTCCCTTGCCTGTCTGAGGGTGGAATCTTGTGAGGGAGACTTGGTACTAGAGTAGAGCAGTTCTTCAGTCTGTATTTCAGACTCCTAGGTTTTTCTTCTTTTTTTTTTTTTTCAGAATTAATCCATCTGTCAGGAATAGATGTCTTAAAACAAAAGCTTTTTAAGAATTGGAATGAAGCATTAGAAGTTATTATTTAAAATTGCAAGAATCCATCACTCATATTCAGTTTCACAAGAATGTATTCTTCATCAGAAGCTAAATTTGATAACTTTCCTCTTAAGCTGCTGGGTAAGAAACAAAGCAGTTCTCAGTTGTTTGGTTCTGTCAGCTGTTGGTGAAAACCAAGGTGTATGCAAGAGTTTTTCAGTGTAAGCATATTGGGCCACAGTTAGACTGGCTTCAACAGAGGCCACTGTTATCCAAGGATAAGTACTTTACTTGGGTGTTTCTTTTTTTGCTGCCAGCCAAGGACAGCAGATTTACAATCAATCATATCTGTACTTACACTACTGCACCCATCTCTGCCAAAACAGTGCAAGGAAAAATTGCCATGGACATGAGCTCACTGCTAATCTTTGTCACTGATCACATACGCTGATAGTGCTACAAAGATACTGATACAGCTGAAGATTTAATATCTTAAGAAAGGATTCCCTGCAGAGATGTGTCAGCTTTATCAACCCTAATTTAGATAGTAGCTGAACCATCAGTACTTGATTTGTGTAGACACAGAAGAATAAAAATCAGTTAGCAGCAGTGTACTTGCATCCCATTTCTCAGCTGCATTGGCTGAATCAAGTGACTGCAACCTTATAAGCAAGAAGAGACTTAATTTCTTTTATGAACCCAGATTCATATGCACTGTATTTTAATCTCAGTACTTAGGCTCACGAGGAGATTACTGAAACGAATAGCATTCATTGGATTATGAAAAGAAATAGAAAAGTTTAATGATCTGAAATATATTTTATATGAGACACTCATTTTTCAATAAACCTTCAGAAAACAAGTCTTTTTGTTAGAGGAAGGAATATATTACTCCAGTGCAGGAGGTTTCAATAACTTCAGTCGTTCACAAATGATTATTGAGACATTTATGACTGAGAGAAAATGTTTCCCGTCAAAATAAACTGAGATATGTTTTCCAAGACACTAGTCCAAGCAGCTGCTGGAGGGGTCAGACAACTTGCTTGGGAAGTGCTGTGCTTTAGCAGGGTCTCAGTGGTTTTCAGTGAAGTGCAGTTATGTGAAATGTTTGGAGTAGGATCTGATACAAATAATTGTGTATATCCCCTCTGCTTTCAGTGCTACATTTCTGTTCCTCTTTATAAATCCTATCGTATCTTTGGCCTTTGGCACCCTCATCCTTTACAGACCTACTACTGTATAAAAAACAGGACACAAAGTTCACCTCTTAATCCTATATGAATCAGATTTTGAACATTGGCTGGTTTCAGGTCAGAGTAGGTTATATGTATTTCAGTCCACGTGCTCTGGACTTTCTGCTGATTTTTTTCATTGTCCTGTGACTCTCTAATGTAAAATAATTGTTGAGCATCAGAGCAGAACCAAAAGCCAGTGCACTCGTCTCTCCTACTTATAAATGTTTCTAGCATAGGAACCCTGACCACAAACTAGAAGCCTTTCCACAAGGCTTGTGGGTTTTTTAGCTGGACTGTACTATGAATCCAATGTATATGGCAGCACCCCAAGAGCAGCTTTGTTTCAAAGTCTTAAATTACTGTGAGAGGGGTAGAAGTTGAGCCAGCTCCCCTTGGCTAGCTCCCAACAGCCCATCTCATCAAACTTGGGCTTTCAGGGATTCCAGGAAGCTCATGGACAAATTGCTGGGGCTGAGAAGAGTTGAGCACCCAAAGGACCTACTCTCCAGCTAGGTCTAAATGGCAGTCCTAGTAAAAGAAAGGTCCTTAATTGAAAGCCCACCTGTCTTTGAACATATTTCTATATGTAAAGATGTTCCATCAGACTGTTTACCGTTCCCCCAGATTGTGTGTATGAGTTCAGGTCCATTCACCACTGTATCCTGCTCTTCAGAAAATAGAGTTTAGATACCTCAGCATACATAGATGCAAAATTGTTAGGATCTTCTGCTATATTCACAAGTTGCAGTCTCTTGAAAAAGTTCCTATTTGTGCCTGAAATTCCTATTCTTAAGTGTCACCTGTGCAAGAAAAAAATGTACCAGTTTAACATGATGTACTTCAAATGGTTTATCTCTTATTTTGTGTGCTTGGTTTAGTTTACAAAGGGCCACAAGCTAAATCAGTTTGAGGGAGATTTAAACTTGTTCAAATGCACTTAATGGGAGAGTTTGCATTGCTTTAACATGATCGATCTAGGTTGGAGTCACTTAAACTTATACAGCACTTGTATATAGACAAGATCTTGAGCTCAGCAAAGACATGACATTAGAAGGGTGAATGACATTGCCTCTGATTATTTGAGGATTCAATCAATATACAGAATATGCTTAAAGATCTTGTTTGTTTTGCCAAGAATGCCCAGAGAACATCATGTTTTTTACCAGAGAAGGAGAATAGATGGAAAGTCTTAAAACTTAGCATTTGAAAAATAGCCAGTCTGTATATTTAGCTATCAGTTGACAAAGCTTAAATGAGCACAACCCGCTCTGTTGAATGAGTGCAAAGCATCTCAATGGATTTTTGCAGCACAAAGGTGTGCTGCTGAGACAATCTATATATTCCACTGTGAAATAGACATTGCAAATTAAAAATCTGAGCCTACTTCTGTAGAAATTAATGGGAATTTTGTCACTGACTTCAAAGGGAGCAGGGTCAGAAATCCAATTTCTTGCTATGTTAACTCTACCTTCATTAGTGGCAGAGGGTGAAGGAGGGGAGCAGGGGGATGACTTTTCATTTAGGTCTTACGAACTTTTCCTTAAACAGTCTCCCTTTAATTTTCCAAATTTCATTTACTTCTGAAACATACCCCAAAATGAGAATATGTCATCACAGATAGTTACTTTCTAGGTGGAGACTGAATTAGCCTCCCACCTCATATGATTTTTTCTTCCTCAGATTGTTTTTAAACACCTATTTATAATCAGTGACAGCTAGAAGAGAAATGTAGAACAGGACATCAAATGCCCAGTCTGTTTACTTAAACACATGTTCACTTGTTACAGAGAACCAATGGACAACTTGTTTCTGTCTTTACTCAGCTACTGTTAAAGTGGGGGACACTGACACAAAAGGAAGCTTTGAAAAAAGAAAATATTTTTTTTCTTATAAATATCACCTTACATCAGGACTAAAGAGAAACAAAAAGGGGGACCTGGTCAAAATATCAGTTACAAAGAAGGACAACCTTATCAGAAAAATAAGATCCCGTATTTTTACTCACTATGGTTTTTCCAGCAGAGATTCAGCTTATAAACAAAGGATACAGCCTATTTAGAAGAAAGAAAAAAAAAGACAAAACCGAGAAGATATCTTTTAAATGTTACTTCATCTTCGTACTGATCAGAGTGCTTTTTCTCTCTCTTCCTCACTGTGGATTTTATAATCCTAAATGTTGGAACTCTCTGGAGCATGGACTGTATGGTATCACACTTATGCCTGGCATAATCTAACACAAAAGTTACACCATCCATAGAAACTGTCAGCTTAGTGTTTTTAATGAGGGAATGAGACATTAAATAGTGTCAGAGCACCAGTTTTAGGAAATAAAAATTACATACAAACAGTTACCAAAAGTAGCACTTTTCAACAGGTTCAGAAATATCCTGTAAAGTGTGACGCACTCAAGTGCTTGCTGGAATAACATCTCATGTTTCATGATGTGCTGGAAAGCACAGCCACCTGGTTTTGAAGCTCTTTATGGAAGAAAGGATCGATGCTTTTGATGAAAATTTCCCCTTCTGGGACTGCAAACTCTGCTGTGTGATTAAAAATAATTCACCCGAGTTTCACACAGAAAGAAAAAGCTTGCAAGGGAATGTAACTGCCTTTGGCACAGACCTTGGGTGCTTTCACCTAAACACAGACCTTTAATAACAATTGTTCTACTTCATCACACACATGCCCTTTTTCTCAATGAAGGAACTTCTCTCATTCCCTTGGGCTAATGCAGACCCAAGGCATTTGCCCTGCTTGCTGCACTCACGAGGTCTAGCAACACACCACGCAGCAGTGCTTAAACTCTAGTAAAATCTGTGCAGAGCACTTAGAATCATGGAATTGTCTCAACAAAAATATATTTCTGCAGAAATGTGCTTTCAATTCCAAAAGGTTTTATAGGGAGTGCTGTTCTAATGGAGTTTTTGAGGGGAGGAAATCTAAATTCACCTGATTTTAAAATCTGCCCACTTCCAACTGAAAATGAGTTTTCAACCCGATACTCCTTGGGGAATACACTGAAGAGTGGACAGAAAACAGCAAAAACCAATTTAGAAGCATCAAAGTTGTCATGAAATTAAACCTTTTTCCTCTAGCTACTCCAGTCCTTTCTGTAGCATTGTTTTCATATTGGCCTCGTTTTTTCTGTGCCTATTTACATGGGCCTGGAGTTAACAATTCTGACCTCTGATGCATTTGAGAGATCATGAATTGACCAGCTACAACTCTGACAGGTTCTTCTTAATTCTCTTTTTCAACTTTCAGAGTGATGTCTCTAGACTAGCACTCTTAATCTTTTTGAATTTATAATAATAAAAAAAAAATTCTTAGTTACCTTTTTAGGGACTTTTCCGAGGTGGACTACAGAACCATAAGACTCTGCATATCACAAGGTGAAAACAAGCATTGTAGGTTAGTAACTTTTGAGGGAAATCTGCCTTTTTTTTCCCCTTAAAATTACTTTGTGGATGTGGTCTCTTCAGATTATTTTCAAGATGAAGACCAAGGAAGGAATCAAAGTAACAAGAGCAACACAGAGCATTTGGAGAGCATGGCAGATTGAAGTTTAAAAAAAATAATTATTAAAAAAAAACCTTCTGAAAAGAACTTTTTTGACCTGCCTCCAAGAAATCATATTTACCTTTGGAATCCTATTTTTTCAACTATAATTAGAAGTAGCCACTGTCTTGCAGAATGACAATTCAGTGCTGGGAATAGGAAAGTCTGTGGCCAAATAGGTGAATGCATCTAATACATCTACACAGACCACTGCCCTCTATATCACTGCTTGGTTCCAGCATGTAAATCTTCACAAATGGGAGAAAAAAAATCTCTGACTTTGGTGTTTTTCCTCCTCTCTATTAAAGCTTAAGATATATTTTTCATCACTGATGATTATTTCTTGTCTTAAGAGCTTTTATAGTTTAAATGATGTTGTCTTATGAAAAATCAGGTTTCCATCCCCAGGTTCATAAACTCCTGGACCTGTCTGTAATGTCTTTGCTTTTCCTACCTTAAGAGACCATAGCTGAGCATCCTATAGCATGACATGGGTAATATTCTCATCATCCAACACACTGTCAATCAAATCCTTATTTCATTACTTTGTCTTTTTCGGTTTGGCAGGAGAGATTCATCTTCCTTACAGTCAAGTTTTATGGTGCCTAAGGTCATGCTTTCTTTTTTAAGGTCTTCATGGTCCTCCACATGCAAAAATCCCTCTCAAGTGAGGCCCCCACCGTGACTGACACATATCTCTCAAACTTAGAATGGTACTTTTTTGTAGATGCAAGCTGAATGTTCCCATCAGCTTCACTGCTCACTGATGCTTAAAATGAAAGAATTGCATAGGATGATTGCTCTCCTCTATTGCTTTTCAATTTAATTCTGTTTCACATTTCACACTTGCAGAATGTGTCCTTACTTTTCTTCCTTGAAAGGGAAAATCCCCTAATTTCTCTCAATATTGGAAACCCTTTCTTCAGCATTTGAATAGACCAATATACAGACAGGCTGAATCCTTAGGACTTGGAAGCACGATGTTATTTAGTACCGTTAGGTGCATTCTGAAGACAGTGTGAAATGTGTTACTCATTTATAAATTGGAAAGACTAGTAATATCTAGAGATCAGTGAGTTTCTCAAAATAGCCAAATGCCCATCTCATCTCCTCTGGTTAGTTTCATTAGAAGACATTTATTTCCTCTTCCTCTGAAAAGTGATATTGAACTTTTATCCTTACATCATACAGAATGATGAGCAAATTTCCGGTACCTGAGTCCTAGGGCATGACTGAAATATTATCCCTTAATAAACCTATTGTACAGCACCAGCTCCTGGATCTATGTAGACTGCATGGAAGCTTTGCAGGAGATGGGTTTCCTGGAGGTGAACCTCATCACAGCAAGGTCTTCTTCCTGAACCAAAACAATCAATTTTAGTTCACATTCACAGCTACTGCTGTTGTTGCACCACCACAAGCTGTGACAACATAGCTACTTGGCACTCCACAGTGCTATTGCCTGCCCAAACAGCCCAGCAGAAAAGGCATGTGTTGAGGACATTGGCTGGTTTTCTGCCCTGTTGTTTTCACCAGTTTTCTAGTGGCCAGATATCTTTCATAACAGGCCTTACTATTGTTTCAGAAACAACCACTTTCATATACTAGTATTGGTTTTGTAATAGTCAAGACCGGTTTAGACTGAGACCAGAGACGCAAACATAAAAAACCTCAGAACCCCATTATTCATCCTAGAAGCCACCAGGCCTACAGCATGCGTGGGAAGTAGCAATCTGTGAATCTTGTGGGCTGTTTCCATACTTGCAGTGAAAGACACTTTCTTTCTCCCTACCTTTCATTCTGTCTAGATGGTTTTACAATTGCCTGAAGACTGTCAGGAAAGGCTCAGTGTATCCCATAACCTACCAGGTGTATTTCAGAGTAAGGTTGCTGCACACAGTGAAAAATCTCATTCCTTTGTCACTGTCTATATCTGCATATTTGCTATCTGTCATGTTTCTCAGAGTGGACCTGAGGTAGGCTTTGTGAGTCTTCACGCTCTGGATCATAGCTACACTATATGGTACAACAAAGGTTTTCCATTTCCTTCACAAAATGGAAACTCATTAACTGAGGGACAGGCTCATCACAGTCAATAATAAATAACTCTGGCAAAGAAAAATGGTATCCGTATCATACAAATAATGCAAATACAAAGATAATAGGATCACCAAAGATGTTACAGATGGGAAAACTGCTTTTTCTCATCTACTATATGATGGATTTCTTCTCTGCAGTATATATTACTCATTATTATACCAATTTCAACCCTTATATCTTCAAGTCCCCTTGAGAGGAAGGGGCATATAGAAAAATATGCTGAGCCCTCAGCCTAAAAATTCCTATACTGTGGTCCAGTCAAATGGACTGGAAAGGACTATGATTATTGTGCTAGTGACCTTAGGCTATTCACTTCTTTCTTTCTTTTCAAGGTTTGCCTACACAAAAATTTAGTAGAAAGGTCCTTTCTTAACTAATGTCTTCTGATGAACTTCACCAAACAGGAACTGTTTGTCACAATTAAATGAACACACATTGCATCAGAGAGAGACCTCAGACAGGTATGATCCCACAGAATTATTCTCCCTCTTTAACAGAAATGAAGAAGTACTATAAAATGATGTCATCTCCACAGCAGAGGTAAAAATAAAATGAAGCCTGGAGTTTTAAAATTTCCAAAAGAACATTACAATTAAAGTATATTCATTCAGTACAGTGCAATGTCCATCTGATCACAAAGAAAAAAATCAAAATGCTTTTAACTTTTAATCTTCTTTCCCTCCCTCTTTTCTTGTTGGTTTGATCCACAAAGGTTACAGCATTTTGGAACCACGAGCACTTGCATATTCGGAAATAGAGCTTCTGTTGCACAGTGTAAATTATTCAAGACTAGAGATCTAGGGTCCATTTCCTATTGACTGACTGTGAGTAGATCAGGATAAGTGGTCATGATTGGCTCTTTTTTATTTTCTCATTCTCATTGCAATCCCTCATCACATGCAGTTGCTTAGTAAAAAGCATACAGCACTTTGACACAGCCATGCCTGGGAAGATGCTTTAATAAAACAAGAGTAAACATGTCAGAATTTAAACTGCTAGGACAACTGATATTTCAGTTGATCAAACCAAAATAATAATAATAATAATAATAATAATAATAATAATAATAATAATAATAATAATAATAATAATAATAATTTCATAAACATAATTACTTTGTCCAGCTCAAAATTTGATATATTTTTTAGTTCTTGCCTTCCTTCTCCTTCTTATCATTTTGAATTGAGGCAGATTTTATAATAATATTGCTTCAATATAGCAGATCAAAGTATTTAATTTTGAAAACATCAAAAATAATTTTTCTTTAATACCAAAAATACTTAAATATATTTTGACTCATACTTTTAGACATACTTCAGCATTAATTCATAATAATCTCAGACAACTGAAACTTCATTTTTCTGCAAGGAGCAGCTCTAGTCACAAGTACAAATGTCCTTCTGTGACTTTGCCAGTGCTTTTGCAATCTTGGCTTCAATAAAGTAGTGCATGAGGATAAAGAAAAGAAACTGAACCAATATTGTGGTCCTCTAAAAAGCTTCATTTTGAAAGTGTTGCATGGCATAATCCAAATTTTGTCTAGTGCTGTGACAGTCTATTGCTGTGATTTCTGCAGCTGTGATTTCTCTTGCAGCTGTCCCTTCTCATATTTTGTTCATTCTTGCAGTATCTTTCATATACTTTTTTTTTCTTCTATGCCTGAACATTCCCCTCTTTTTCAATAAAAAAATACTTGTAGTTCTTCTTCCCCCATCAGTATCTTAATGTGAAATATCAAATAAAAGACTGAAACATCTTCACCTAGATTAAATTATCATTAGATTTGGATTGTAGGAGACAAGTCCCTTTTATCAAGATACAGGGTAAAAATAGTGGCATCATTTTATCAGGGGAAAGCCCGTATTTCACGGCTACAGTTCGTCTTTGGTTTCCAGATAATTTCTTTTTTGCTCTAAAGTGTTTGCAGTCTTTCTCTGTGTGTGTTTGCACACTTTTCTAAGCAAGTGGCACTGTATGAAAATATTTTACTTCTCGCAGAGCCATGTCAAAAAGAGCCATTGATGTCATCATCATGTCAGAGTCCCAGTGTTTATGGAGAATCTTATACTGTGGAACAGCCTTCATGGTTCTTATGTGCCAAGCAAAAAAGTTAATTCCTAATGGTTGCTATGTCCCAAGGGCATAAAAAAATGGAGACATTTTAGCAGTATATCCCATCAGGTTAGAAGAGAGCTGTGGGGACATTCCAAAATTAACTTTTAAAGAAGAGGTGGGAGATATCATAGTTCTTCTCTAGTGTATTTAATTCCAGCACTATCCACAAAGATTTGCTGCCTCTCCTATTTCATTCTTGTCATTGATATTACCAGAATATCCTACACATTTTACTCCCACCTGACACTTTACATGTTGTTTTCCCTGTCTGACCCTAGGGATAAACATGCTTCTGCTTTTCATCTCTGAAGTTCAATCAGATTTCTTTGTTGTATTCAGATGTCAGTGTGGATAAAAATCCATTCCTTGCAAAACACATTATTTGACTGGCAGAACAAAATCACCTTTTATTTCGTTAAAGTTCCTACTTACACCAGTAAGTACACTGTTGAATTTTATCCACATTTCACGTATATGCTGGGAAGGAAGACAAAATGTCATTCCTCACAAAAATGTGCTTCTAGAAGCCTTTCTCCCAAGTGTTCTCCCCCAAATTCTTTTCCTCCAGGCAAATGAGAGATAAGAGACTCAATTGCAGAAGAACACTGTACTGAATTATAGGAAATTGTTAGACATAATTATCCAAACCATGCCCTAACACTAGTATTCAAATAACAAGTCATAAGTTATTCTTTCTAATGCATGCTATGTGTTTCTCAGTTACCCACTGAAATTGTATTTACAATGCCACTGGCATAAACATTTACCATGAAACAAAGATGAATGCATAGGCCATTTTGTAGACTTATTGTGGATTGTTGAGTCTGTATTAAGGTCCACCGATAAGCTTTGGGTTTTACAGGCAATGAGTATATGATCAGAAAAAATGAGTATGTGCCTCTGCCCTGAACATATTACAGCATTTAAAAAAAACCTGCAGGTAGAGCAGAATTCATTTCTTTTCACAGGGTTTGAGTGAATTCCAAACAGAATTAATAGTAAGTTTTCCATTAACTTAAATAGAGCTGGAAAAGATCAATGCATGGGCTTTGCACTTATAATGGCAATGACATTACACTTGCTTTGAACAAAATAAGGAAAAGAATTGAATCCTGAAGTCTCAGTAAGGCACGTTGAGTTGTGGATGAAATTCAGACTTGAATTGAGTTTAATACCCTGGTATTACATTGCGGCTGTGTCTTGGTACACTGAAAACATCTTAATATGTTTCAGTGAAGCTGTAATGGAGTCCTGGCTCTGGCAGACAGATCAGGTGGATCCAACTGCACTTGGTCCTTACAATAGGCCCTCCAAAGGAGACCAAAAAGGTATCTGTAGAGGTGCTTCTACTGCCACAGTGTGAAGGAGAGGTGTGGAGACAGACTGCTGCTGGCGAAAGCAATTGCCCTCTAATACATCACAGTGGCATCTAGCATTTATAAGACCTATTTTGTTTCAGTTCTTTGTCTTGGTCACAGTGAGAGAGGACAGTCAAAATACTGTAAATATCTTGCATTGCTATGCCTGCTGGTAGAAGGATTTTACTTATTCTACAGGCTACTGCTGGGGAAGATGTTTGTAAAGTTGATGAGGAGACAGAAGATTTTGTGATACATCAGACAAAAAAAAAAAAAAAAAAAAAGAATTAAAAAATTTCCCACCTGGAATTTTAGAAGAGCAATTTATGGCATTTCACTGCAAGAAATGCCAACAAAAAGCCCACGATTTGGGCTCTGGTATAGTCTGAGGAAAATATCCTCAGTGGTTAAGGCATTAAGCTGAGTGTTTAGAGTCCTAGACTGAGTTTCTGGTGCTTCTCCACATTTCTTGTTTCTGTCACATGAGGCAGTTAATCTCTTACTGCTTTGGTTCTTCTTCTGTACAGAGGGAATTACTGCAGTCCTTTGCCTGAAAAGCCACTGTTAGTGTGACTTCAGGCGAGGGCTTATGTGTCCAGATCTGGTTGTGATTTAGCCCCGAGTGCAGAAGTGGAGAACAATAGTGTCTTAAAGGTGAAAGCCACAGCCTATCTTGCCTTACGTTTACAGGAGTTGCTGCAGACTGAATCCTTGCACTGGCTGCCTGCCAGCACTATGCTTCCCCCACTCCTTACTGAAGCCAGAGAAGTAGAAGATGCTCATCACTACAGGCCAGGCCGGTCTGGTGCTCTATATTATTTCTGAAATACAAGCTAATTACTTTTTGAGATATCTCTTGCCAATATCTTGGTTTATATAAAGCATGTGCTGATAGCCAGTGATATGTATGAGAAACATAGCTAGAGCTGTTACCTGGACCTCTCTATTTTGTCATTTTGCAGCTGAACTCACACAGACACCTTTTACTTTTTCTCAGCTTTATATTTTCATGCCAGGATCTGTAGGTTTCCTTCCATAAGTGGCATTTCTTTATATCCCTAAGAACTTTTGCAGTGTATCATCCATGAGATTAGGGAGTTGCTGAAGTAAATAAAGACTATTTTGTGTATGACAGCTTTGCAAGTGAATGCTTTTACTGGGCAGTTTAGATTCTAACCAGGAAAAGATTCTAACCAGGACACTCTATATTTCATAACAGTGGAGAGAAACCTTTTTTAATGGGGTTGTTTGATTGAGAATAAAGGTATTTGGGGAGGATATATGCAAATTATTTGGGAAACTAAAAAATGTGTGTGGTAGCTTCTAAGGAGGGCTAGCAAATTGTCAAGGTGGGACTCTAGGCATTCACTGTTGGCTGCTGTTGAATACAGATTCTTAGGCAAGAAGATCCTTTAGTCTGAAACAGTTTGTCCATTTTCATCCATGTTCCATCTTTTTTGAAGTGGATGAGATCAGATACATCCATTGGAGTACAGTGTCCATAGCACATACTGCTGTCCTGCCACTGCACTGCAACGATTCAGCAAGACATGGTTCTTTATGTATGCATTTACTTAAAGTAAGCTGTGTATCAAAAGATCCTCGAATTTGTGGCAGTTTGGTAATCAATCCATGTGAATTAACTTGATCAAAAGTGCAGTAAGGTAGTTCCCTCTGCAATGATCTTCTCAGCAATCCTGGCTCAGACTGTTTATGTTGAGCATGAGAAGTCTGTTCTCATACTCCATTCAAGTTACTCCACAAATGATTTAAAGATTTATTTTAACCATACATACGCATACTTGTGCACGGCTAAAATCACACTTATAGTTAGCCCAGCATCTTTCAGTTTTTATCAATAATAATAAAAGCTGAACATCCCCACCGAAAAGGGTTTCCTTTGCTCTCATTTCTCCATATTAATTTCAAACCTTTTGTGATAGTAATTCTCCCAGGTGTGAATACTACAAAGATCTAACATCAGCTTTGATGTAATACATCATAAACTCAGTCCATATTTCATGCAGGAAACCTCAGAGACTGATAGAACAAGTCTGTGTCATTCTTAAATTGCCATGGATACAATATCCTGAGGTGTGCAGTAGGCCCATCTGATATTTAGAGCTAGTTGCCTAACCTTTGAATCTAGGCATCATGCTGGTACAAAATGGAAAGGCAGTAATTACTAGAATTAGAAAAAATAATGGGAATTTATTAATGAATCATCTTCCCCTTTAAGCTGTACCGTAGCAAGAAATAATCACAATAATAATGAACAGTGTTATTATTGGACCACATTATGAACACCAGTGATTTTGTACCAAGCTTTTACTGTCAGGGGAATGGTTCATTAACCACAAAGAACACTTCGCATTAGGGATTCAGTTTATCTGGCCAATTTAGACATTGTTTAAGTAATTTTTAATTAAAACTGGGATACTGCATTTTGGAATTGTGTACTGGTTCAAAGGAATTATAAGCATTATTGCTACAATCAAGTTGTTAGTAAATGTTTTTGTTCCAGATAAAGGTTGGACACCGGTCAATCTGTTAAGCAGCCATTCTGGCCTACCCTGCAGTTTCAGTTCCAATTAGTAGAAGGCTGGATGAGAAGAGGAGGAGAAGGACAAAACCCTTTCATAACATAGAAAGTTTTTTATTTGGCAGGGGCTAAATAAAGGAAATTCCCTAGAAAGTGGGTTACAGACAAGGAAAGAAGAATTTTGCTTGTAACCTTAATATAAAAAACTGACTTCTTCTGATCAAGGCAGCTGTGTGCCACAATATTTGCTGCGGTAAATATCCTTTGGGGGATGAAATTGAAGCTGGGAAAAAAAAATTCACTTACCTCGTTCACAATATTTCATCCCATTAGAGGATAATATAAAATTAATGGAGATTGCCTTTAGTCTAGGGAGGAGCCCAAGCCTCCCAAACACCAGGCAAGAAAGGTGCCTTAAAGAGGATTGGGATTAAACACCCACTCAGTGTAAATATAATATAATTTCATGGACTTTTATGTCTCAACACCTGCTGAGGATCTGTTACAACTGAAGTGTGGAGTTCACACAATTTTAAACCTCATTTAAAATGAGAAGCAAGCATAATCCATGACTGCAGGTACTTTTTCCTGTAAATAAACCAAACTGTACCTTAAGATCTGCCATCAGTATGAAATACTAATTCAGGTTCATTAAGATCAGACATAAGTGAGTTTGCTGTGAGTGTTTACACTGCTTTCACTCACCTGCCAGCCAAACTGGGCTTGAAGTGCCAGCATCACTTTCAAGAGGGATACAGTCAGGGAACCGCACTGAGCTGCAATTGATGTCTGATGGTAGAAGCACTGGAAGGGCATAGGCTGTGTCTGCGTGAACTGGGGATTCTGGCACAAGCAACACCTGTCCAACTGTGTCCTTAGAAACTGCGAAAAGTCAGAGTAAAAAAAAACTTGGTAAGTAGAAAGAGTCAGACCTTCAGGCTATAACTAACTCTTTGTGGGTGGAGGGTAGAATGATGGCCACTGTAATATTAAAAAATTAGGCATCAGAAAGGCACTTCACTGTACCTGAATCTATCATCCTTCTAAGCAATGCTGAAGCACATGCTTCAGGAACTGGGTGCTTAAAATTAAACATATGCTTCAATCCTCTGTGCTGAAGAGGAATAGGTTTTTAAACACAGGTTTTAGAGAGGGGGATTTGTGTGGCAAACTTGACTTTCTAATTAGCCAGACAAAACTGTTGAGTTCATCAGCTGCAAAGCTGATTTACACCAAAGGTATCTAATTCATTTTCTTCCTCTTGAGATTAATCGTGATAAATCTCTTCCAAATGTGCTAAATAATGAAATGAAATGAAACATATTCTTCATGCCTAAATGGATGGTTTCTCACATCCTAATGGAATAATGTTGAAGAATTACAATAGACAGAAATGGTTCAAATACACTTGTTAAGAAGTAGTAACAAACAGGTAAAGAAAGACCACAGGGAATCCAGTAGGCTAGTTTCTCTTTGATTTCCTGATTTTAATTCACCAATTTTCTTCACTCTATTCTCTTTCCTTTCTTCACTAAAGTAATGGAGATGTCTTTTGAACATTCTAATGAGTGCTGAAGTAGGGTTTTTTGTTGTAATTTATTTCATGTGTGTGTTCCTCCACAGGAAACATCTGTTTCTTCTAAATGGGAGAGAAGACTTTTCACAGATCTCTGATGGCAAAGGAAGGGGTAGGGATGGGGGGTGGGTGTGTAGAGGAGATGTACAGGAGAGGAAATTCTGATGGTTCTCCTATTTATTGAATGTATTTAAAATGCCTTCCCTTTCAGGGAAAGTGAGAGGGATAACCTGTGATGCTGTTCTTCACTCAGTGACTGGTGGCTTGGGATAAATGGAGCACATTACCTGAGCACCCATTACCTTCTAGCTTTAGTTTTGATGTCATAAAAACCTTATACACACACAAGTTAAACAGGATTGCCCCTTCACTAGAGATGTTTAGTGGAGTAAACACAGCCAAACATGTCCTCTCTAAGATGTTCTGTAGACCTGGCCAGATTACTAGATTACTCTAAAGTTACTCTTAGTGATAGGGCTTCGAACAACACATCTCTTAGCTCCTAATTATAAAAGCACATCTATCATTTCTTTCCCACAAGTAGTTTTCTCTGAGTTTTTCTGGAATGTCCTACCTTCTTAACATCTCCTTCTCCCCAGTGTCTATCAAATGCTCACTATTTGCAGTACTGTTAGTGGCCGTGGAGATCAGACTCAGGTCTCTACATCTCTCCACAGACAGCTGCCTCTCCTATTCACACTTAGTCTGAATGACAGGCAGCAGACCTTGCCTCTGCTAGCAAAAAGAGAGCTCTTCTGTCTAAAAAACAACATGTGACAAGCTCCCAAACCTGGGAGATAAAAATTGGCATCTAAAAATAAGGTGTCCATGTCTAACACCAGGAGTAATAACAGAACAAGTTGCATAACATAGTAGTAAATAGTTATAGATAGATACATGATGCCGATTAATACACGCTATGCAAAACAGAAAATTAAAAACTGTGGTTGGGAGCCCAAAACAGAAGAGACAGTAGCATGTGTTCAGTTTTGGGAACCTCAATACAAGAAAGACATTGAAGTGCTGGATCTGGTCCAGAGAAGAGCAACTAATCTGGTGAGGGGTCTGGAGAACAAGTCTTAGGAGGAGTGGCTGAGGGAACTGGAGCTGTTTAGTCTGAAGAAAAGGAGGCTGAGGAAAGGACATTGTAGAGAGGTAGGTGCTGGTCTCTTCTCACAATTAATTAGTGATAGAACAAGAGGGAATGGCCTCACGGTGCACCAGGGGAGGTTTAGACTGAACATTAGGAAAACTTTGTCAATGACAGGGTTGTCAGGCGGTTGAGTCCCCATCCCTGGACGTGTTTAAAAGCTGTATAGTTGTGGTGCTTGGAGATACGGCTTAGTGATGGACTTGGTAGAGTAGGGTTAATGGTTGGATTCGATGATCTTGAAGGTCTTTTCTAACCCAGATGATTCTGTGATTTCATGAGATGGTGAAAGAGAATCCCGAAGTCAGGCAGATAAAGTCTTTGACTGGAGCATGAGGAAAAGGTAAAAAAGAAACTGAAGTGTCAAAACAGAATCAGATATTCTGGTTTCTTTAAAGTCTTTCATGGCAATTTTCAAACTGGTATCATGAATGCCAATCAGATGTGGGCACCTAATTCAATTTATCTTCTTTGAAAGTTTCCAGAATGCAAATCTATACTAATTAAGAGCCAGAAAAAGAGTTGGTGGGGGCTGGAAGAAGAAACACAAAGGCTTAAAAAGATCGGTATTTCTTTTCACTCATCTTCTTCTGTATGATGAATTTCTGTTAGTAACTAGGCACTTTTGCAGATGCTTATTTAATGTCACGCAGGGGAGAGGCAGTAGATGTGGGCAAGAGAGGTGAGTCATACCTTGCTTAAGAGGGAACCTGCTGTGATATTCATAATGCACTGAATTAACTTCAGAAATATGAAAGTTTCTTTTTCTCTTGTTCCTACACCTTTTCTTTTCTCTGATCTGACAGACACCCAGATTTGTGGCATCTTCTTAATATTCATTTGTACCATCGATAATTAGGCCTGAATACAAGTCTGATCCTGAAAGATGATAAATTGTTCCTCATTTTTACATAAACACAGTAAAAATCTATTGTCTTATGTATAGTTGCCTGGTGCAGAGGCAAGAACTCTCTGATGTGAACTGGGAACTTGGCCACCTCTCCCAGCAGCAGTCCAAACTGCTATGGCATATGTTGTAACAGTCTCCAGATTTAAAGCTGCGAGGGCAGTCATCTGGCTGTTTCTCTACTGGAGCATCCCTTTCTGATAATCTGAATAAAACCCAGACTGTTTGGGGTTTAAATCAGGGCCGCGTGTAACACCACAATGCTCTGTCATTATATGACTGGAAGTTGTCTGAAGACATTGCCATCTGGTATGTAGAAAATAGGAGATTTTGATGTTCAAGGCAAAAAAAGCTCTGGCAGTCTTATGGAAGAGGTATGATTTGTTTCCCCTGTTTCATTATCATGATTTGTAAGCAGATGCAAATGTCATTTGTACTGAAGTTTTTTAAGCGAGGGGGGAGAGAGTGCTGGTGACAGGAATAAAAGACTTCTCTCTTTTGAGACTCTTCTGGGAGGCCCTTGTGAATATAAACAGTCAGTCAAATTAAACATAAGAGCTGTAGTCTGATATGTTTTATGGGGGCATCACTAGGCCTTAAGTTTCACTTTCTCCCTTACTTCTTTTCTCTGCAAGGCAGTTGTCCATGCAGAACATGACAGTTAATTACGCCTTTGTGTTTCCCTCTGACAAACAGAGCACAAGTAATGCCAGCAAGGATTAAACTGTTTGCTTTTGGTTTACAAGGAATTAAAGCGTGTGTGCGGTAAATTTTCCCACAAAGGTCTTTCCTAAAGCCATAGATGGGGGAAATAATATTAGCAGCTAACACTGTGGATGCAGAGCTCAGTTCAACAACCTTTAAATAAACATCCAGTATGTTTTGGCCTCCAGATGGGCTTTACTCAGGCTGTGGCCACAGGGGTTTCAGCAGGCTGACGCAAGCCCGCGCTGCCCCTGTGCCCTGCCAGCCAAACGCTCTGGCAGCCCCAGCAGGGTTCGTTATCCAGGTCAAGTGCTGCACTGACCACAGCTTACTCCGCTTCCAGGTCAGAACCTGTTTACACCTGCCCAGCTCTGAGTGCAAGCAGCACAGCTCTCGCATCACAGCGTGACCACAAACTCAGGTCTGAATTCAGGATGTTTCTGTGAGGGGCGTGCTCCCCATAACTCTGCTGCTTGCTTGGCTTGGCTGAATTACCTGCTATCCAAATGCTCTTTGCTGGTTGGTTGTAACAAGAACTGCAGTGTTCAGAAGGACCAGGTCTCTGTGAGGTGGCTGAGGAGTCACTAATGGGGCAGGTTATTAACCTGTCTGCAGCTGATTCAGATCTGACCAGAGGAAGTGTCATAGATCGATTTGAAGGCATCAAATAGTATCTTACTTAAACTTATTAAATCAGGATGATAGGAGGTTTTGAAGGCCGTCTTGAAGTAAGTCTGCTCCAGGCCATTTGTGCAAGATTCAGGCTGTCTGAGACATGGAAGATCACTGCTGATTCAGATCTCTTGACAGTTTTAGGTAGAGGACCCCTGATCTAATCAGGCCTGGTGCTGGGAACCTCTCCATCCAAGCAAAGCAGGTTCAGTTCCAGCACAAGGCGGCTCTGAGCACACCACAGGGACCTATTCTGCAATCAGAGCAGAAGCCCATCTGCCCTATGTGGGATCTCTGTCAAGAGCATCCCCAGCCAGGTACATTCCTGGGGAAAAGGTGAGTGGAGGTGCTGGGGAGAACTCCGATGAAGTCACAAGCTTGACAGCTTAAAAATGATCAAAAATGGTGCTTCAAGTGTCAGGGTCCAGGAAGACAGATGAAAAGGGATTGAGAAAGTGGAGTATGTGGTCAGTTATCTAAATAAAGTGCTTGAGCTGTAAATGCAGTAGTTCTGTCCAAAAACCTATGCTCCACTTCTACAGGATTAACCAAAGCCAAGCCACACAAAAGTAGCAGCATACAGGAGTATTGCTAATGCTTTACATTTTCTGTGGAAAACCGAGAATCTGCCAAACATTATTACATGTATTTTGTTGAAGAAAAATCCAGAAAGGATACACAAAATCAAATTCTATCTCAAGAAATGCATAATCCATAGGTATGTGGAGCCTGGGAAAACACACCAGGCAAAATACCATGGTATGCTTATCCTTTTCTAGCACAGTGGCTCTGTAATTATGCACATTGGAGTATTCTTTTCATACATATTTTGAAAATAGAAGAGTAGTCTTTAGCTTCAGACTGTTGATAGTAAATGTTATCAAAAACTTGAAATCATTAAGGGAAAAAAAGTAAAAAGGAGTAAAAGAAATTCCAAAGCACACTTGATTAAGGTGCAGGGAGACTGGAAAAAAACAGCAACAGATTGAAAGGAAAAGGCACTGCAGGTGTCATATTTAATGGGGTTTTAATTGTCCAGTGGCTAAAAATAAATAGGCAGCCAGAGGTTCTTTTGGGGTGAGTGGTTGATTGCTAGTGCTAAGCTCTACAATTAGCTGTAAAAATGATGAGCTCACTTTTCTGTGCTGCAGTTTTTATTAGGAGTTAGATGGACTTCTTTGTGCAAACTCCTTTGAAACACATACTGAGGAGAAGAAGCCACAGGCTGTGATTTCTGCTAGTCTACCTACTATTTACTCTAGTATTTAGGAATATGAACCACTCCTTAATCTCAAAACCTTGTATCTTTTATTACATGTGAACTGAACTTCTGTTTAATGATAAACTGAATTATTTCAATCAAAAGAGTAAGAGCACCTTAATTAATTAATTTAACAGCACTTTAATTGTTAACATTGGTCCCTATTGTAATGACAGGCAGGAAAATCTTTTTAGTGTTAGAGAAGAGTTTTGACAGTGTATGTTAACATATGAGCTATGAGACTCACACCCAAGGATCACCTTATGCTGTATTTTATCTCAAACTGTGTTTCAGGTTTAGAGCTGAACAAACTACACCAAATTAGGCCCTTCTTCTTTATGCCTGCAAAATATTCATCACCTGCAATAATATTCATTGATCCTAATTTTCAATGAATGCTTTTTGCAAATGCTGCAAATCCATGGATTGTTCAAAAGTTTCCTTTTGTGACTATTACCTTGAATGTCTTCTGTTCTACTTCTTTATTTATAGTTTGTGGTTAGCTGCCTAAAGTGATAAGATAATGTTGGTGTTGCATGGCCATCTATAAACCACACCAGGATTTGACAAGGTGACTTTTTTGAAATTTCCATTGCATGCACATTTGCAATTGGATTTGCATAGATGTTCTTACCTCCTTGCCTATTCCACTGCGGTGAACAAAATTACATTGCTTGGAGTATTTTAACAGCATATAAAAAGGTACAGAAACTACAGTTACAGCAACCGTATAAGTGGGTGCATTAGATAAAGCAGTAAGTGCCATAGAAGCAAATCCTTTAGTTTTATTTGGAGCATTGTTTCTGTATCTACTGTTCTTTTCAGATTTCAACCATGATTTTGTCTCTTGTGGAATTTAGCCTTAATTTTGGAATTAAACTAGAGAGGAAAACAGCTAAAGGCAAAAAGGAGTTTTTATTTCTTGGGCTGGTCTGTTCATATGGAAATATAAATACAAGTAATATACAGGCATAATATCCATAACTGTACATGAATAGCCTGCTACAAAGGTTTTTCCTAAATCCATCGCCCTTTGTTCTTGTTTAGATTCAGGAATGTTTGGCTTAGGTTTCTCCATACTATTGTATCAAGTCTTTCTCTTATGGATGGGTGGATAGATAGATAGATTATACATCCATATATGTATATACACATATAGATATATTTATAGCAGGTGATGCCTGGGGAAAAATTTCAGCCGGCATAGTAGCCCTGATACATCTATATATTATTATCAATTTATATTGTTATTACTATTGTCATTAATTAACAACTAAGATAGTTATTCAGAGGCTGATCTTGAGAAGAATGCTAGTCATTTTTTAAGTTACTCTTTTCAGTAAATAATGTCACTGTTTGGTTGGGGTAGTTCAGTCAAAGGGCTAGGTCTCAAATTTGTGATGTTTATTACTTATGTTGTTGATGATGATATTTAAAGATAAGTATAATACAACCACTAGTTGTATTTTCAGGAGAAGACATTTGTATATATATGTGTGTTTTCAGCCAGGAAGAAATGCAGGATTACTTACCTCAGGTCCGTAACATACCTGCAGTTGGTAGGTGCTGTGTTCTTTTGTTGCTGTGAGAGTGTATTTCTGTTTGCCTGATCCTCTGTTTTCTCATCTGCTACAGCATCAGGATGTTAATTCTGATTATCACCTGTGAAACACCATCCTGCAGGCACTAAAGAGTAAGTACTTGCAACAGTTTGCACTTGAACATGACTGTCCCTTCCCACACAAATTAAGGGAAGCCGATGAAGATGGAGTGGAATGACCATCTATTGGAAGCACAGCCCACTGAAAAGGTCAGAAACTTAACAGCAGATTTCTATGACTCACAGGAGGCACAAGACATTAAAAGATACTGCCTCATTCATGTAACAAAGATTGTGTCAAGAAAATAAAATAGTACAATATTTTTCTGTTCTCATGAGAGCATTAATCAAAAGATGAGGAAACAGCACTGAAGATAAATTGTCTAACGCTGGGAAGACTTTTTAGCTGTATAGTTGACCACATAAGTGGCAGGTTGCTGCATTTTTGAAAGCAGATCACCAAAACACATATAAAACCCTTAAGGATTAAAAGGAATGTAGCATTTTTTTATTAGTATACACAGAACTCTAGGGTCTTACTGTGTAAAGCACTGGGAAAACACAGAATCTGCAAACCATCTCTGCTCTGGAGGGGTGTCCCAGGTTAGGGTGAGGCCCAGCAGGGAAGAAATGATGTGTCCATTTAGGGCAGGCATCTCACAAGCGTGACTTACCTCCTGAACAGAATGCCACACTTGCTCACACTTGGACCACAGTGGGGTCCACCCTATCACAGCCCCCACACATCTCACTTTGCTCTGGAAGGACACCAAGGGACACGGCAGGCTGGGAACCACACATCTGTCCTCACCTGGATAAGCAGACTGTCAGTCTGTTACTTCAAGCCCTGCCAAGAAGCTGTGGCTTAGAATGACAGACGGCATTTCCAGCACAGCCGCTGCTGCCGGTTTTCATTAGAGACCCTGGTGGAGTGTTAAGCCGACCTCTGAGCAAGGTAGCGAGGCCTTTTAATGAGGGGGCAGTTTGGGAAGGCAAGGTACCTCAGTTCCCTGGTGATAACTACACCACCTTGGAAAGGAGAGAGACTTCTTGCTTTTAGACACGCTGACCTGCACTCATTTGCATCTGCCGTTTCAATCCCTTCCCAAAAGCTGCCTGCTGCTGCTGTCTCTGACCCTTCCCGTGCTTTTCAGGTAGTTACCATCAGACCAATTACAAATCTCACTGAAGGGATGACTGGGTATTTTTTCAGGTTCAGAGCCCAAAACATGATCCTCTTGCCTGCCCGTGGGAGCACGCTGCTCATATTATGGCAGTGCAACACTTGTAGCAATCGTGTGGGTGACTCCCTCACTACCTGTGTATGGCCCAAGAGATAACAGCAAGTCTTTTGAAAGAAATCTGACCGCTATCAAATTTTTTCGCTATACAGAAGTATTTGGGAAACTATGTGTAAGTAACTGTCCCATTACCCATATATCAGTCATATGGAATACTGGCTGTTGCAGTATTGAGCAAATTCAAGAGTGTGAAAAAGTACACATTGCTTATTTGCTTAAAGCCATCTTCCAACTTCAACTCTGAGAGCTTCTATGGGATGTCAGAGTTTTATGAGCCTTCCTCTGACTTGCTTTAACACTAAAGAAATTGGCTGTGGTTTGACCAGCCAGACCTGGAGTTCATAGAATCACAGAATGGTTTTGGCTGGAAGGGACCTTAAAGATAATCTAGTTCCAAACCCCCTGCCATGAGCAGGGACACCTTCCACTAGATCAGGTTGCTCAAGGCCCTATCCAACCTGGCCTTGAACACTTCCAGGGAGGAGGCGTCTATAACTTCCTTGGGCAACCTGTTCCAGTGTCTCACCACCATCACTGTGAAGAATTTCTTCCTAATATTGAGCCTAAATCTATCCTCATCCAGCTTAAAGCCATTGCTGTAAGATGGCCAAGAACTGCTTTGAACTTTAAGAGTGGTTTGATTCCTACAGCAATGCTGTTCACTGCTTCCTTCAGGACGTACAGAGAGGATCCTGACACTGAACAAATTCAGAGTAAACATTTTCCCTAACAGCATTCCTATTTGATTATTGACTTGATTCTAATGGCAGTAGGGCTCATATAATCAAACTAGATTTACTAACATTTCTCTATGGAATCCTCTGTGTGTTTTAAAATGCACTCAAATAGTCTTTCCATGGTCATTTGTATTATTTCAGCTGCTTTTTTTTTTTCTGATATATATAAGTTTATATAATTTTTCCCCAATGTACAATAAGTTTTTTAATTGGTAATGCATACTGCATAAAGCAAAAGTTATTTGATTTGTGAAAAAGACAATCTATCATGGCTTTTTTAATTGCCTCTGTTATTTATAACTTCAAATACTATCCATTAATCATTTGTGGGCTATTAATACCAAATTTGTATCCGTTAAAACAGTGAGCTGAAAAACCAAGACAACATTTGAAAAAAAATGCTTAATATGTTGGATAAGGTCCAAAAATAAGGCCATAGTATGGCGTATATATTCAAAAGAAGTATTCTTTTGGCCAATTCCTGAATATATATATTTCTAGACAATTTATATAGAATTGGTTAACATATTTATATGGAAAATATAAATTGGTTAAAATAATACCTTAATAGTCATTGATATATATGGTATGTATATTATATTATTT
>WTSP01023392.1:15350-42565 GCA_025331215.1 Actenoides lindsayi | reverse complement strand
TACGGACATGATCAACATTCAGTTTGTTTATGTTAAATGATATAGCTTGTGTACACAAACAGTTACTAAATGGAAACTGAAGTGTTTGGGGAGAATGTGCCCAAATCTGTGTGCACTCAATTATGAAGAGGGTCGAGATATCACAGTCAGTCCCAGTGGAGCTTTTGTGCAACCCACACAAGTCTTTACCCAGGACTGCTGTGATGACATGTGCATTAGGAATATTTCTAGGGTTATGAATATGCAATTGTCTGTATTTGCAAATATTTGGAGCTGTCATGTATATAAATCATCTTGTACTATGAACATTTTGTGAGGATGAAAGTATTCTCCAACATAAAGGAAATTTCTCCCCCAACTGTAGCTCTGAGCTGTCTAATGTAATTTGCACAGTATACAGAATTCTTTCACAGAGATTGCTAGTGGGCTGCCATTCCTGCTTTCTGTTTGCCTTAGGGAAAAATACTCAAGTAGCTGTAGTTATTAAAGGTTATGATTGCTCAATAGGGCATGAAAAATGATAGTGGTGAGATTGAGCACTGCAAAGTTACAGAGAGGATGTGAGATAAGGAAATCAGAGAGGAGTGCACAAAGAGGGACTGGATCTCATAAAAGGGCAGGCTTCACTGCTTTTTAACTACAGTCTGCACTCCTCTTTAGTTTCCACGTGAAAGAATATTATTATGAAAGAAACTGGAGAAGGGTTAATTTGTTTGTAATTTAAACACAACCCTCCTCTACACAAGCCCACACATGAGAAGTGTTTGAACAAGGGCCAAGATTTTAATCCAGGCACCCCTCCGTGGGCAGCACAGGATGAGCAGGAGGTCGAGTTTGGGGAGCAGCAGGCCTTGGGGCTCCCCTTCTCCTCCCCTCCTTACAACCGATTGCCAGAGTGCAGTCATCAGCTCTGCCCCCAGTCACACTGATGTGCATGGTGCAAGTAGCAGGCTTGTGCTAATCCAGCTCACATGGTCTGAAATGCTGAGGGACAACCTAAAGCTATCAGTTAGTTGGATGGGCACAAGGGGCTTCCAGCAGCCACAAAGAACAGCAAGCAGCAGGCAGAGATGGGAGCTGAGGCCAGGTCATAGAAAGAGGATGTGCAACCACAGATGGGATGAACAGCCCTGTGGAACTCACTAGACCATGGAAAAAATATTTGCTAAAATAATGTATCAGAAAGCTGAGAGGTAGCAAGGCTACACTTCAGGCTGCTTAAAAAACCTTCAAGAGGCAGTAAGAGGGTACGCTAGCTTGTGATTACAGCTGATGCACACTATGGATACCCAATTGCCAGCAGTCATGGCAGACAGAGCATGAACTCCAGCAAGAATGGGGTTTGGCCTATGCTAAGGCTGCCTATACCCTAGGTATAAAATGAAAAAAAAATGCAAAAAATATAAAAGCAATAATGATTTTCACAAAGCTCCAAGAAAATTCTTCAGAGGCAGGGAGTGAGAAGAAAAGGCGTTTAAAAAAAGATTTTAGTTATCTTTTTCTTCAAACTGGCTATGACTGAAATTGGAAACCTAGACACATCATCACAAAGATATTACTGTGATGTTTCCATTTGCAACAGAAGGCAGAAGCCTTATAGAGGTAGGATTGTGTGCATGCAATTTCCATCCTGTTTTGTATGCTCAAAAGATATTTACAATTTGGCTGCACGTCACAAAAATAGTCAAACTGTACAATAAAACCTTGTAAGTTTCATTCAGCACCATATACTGTTGTATTCATTGCCCTAGGTAAAGGCTTTATTAGAGCTACATATTTAGTGAAGCAAAGTTTGCCTCACCTCTTGTCTTCCACTGTGATTGTAGTGGAAAAGGCAGTGCGCACCCAGCAGAAGTTCTGCCCTCCTGTGTTCCTGGGGACATGCTCTTCTTCTGGCTGAAGATGGTAAGGACTGACTCTGAGTAGGAAATTGTGACTTCAACATGGAAAGCCCTTTCACTGCAAGCATTTCTTAGGCTTCTCTTTGACTTCTGATGGAGTTCGCATATTGAAAAGTATATTGTCTGCAAATTAGAAAAGGGATAAGGCTCATTCAGTTGCTCTTAGTCACTATAACTTCTATAGCCACACAAAGCAACTGTAGAAATCATGCTGGCTGATGGAAAATGTAGTGAGTGAAAGGAAAATGAAAAGTTACCTGGCTCTGTATTTAAAAAAGATGAGTTACACCAGCAACCTGCTTTGGCTCTGTTCTTAGTGAAGTCCATCTGTTCTGAGGAAGCTGAGAACATTTCAAGTAAAAGCATCTGTAAGCTCAAAAACTCCTTTACACTTTTAGGGCAAAATGTCAGACTTTACTTCAACAGATCTTTGCCCCAGAGTCAGAACTTGAATCCTCCTAAAGGACATTAGTCATCTCATATTGAATGCCCATAATTCAGCAATTTCCACTCAAAACAATTGATTAGATGCAATTGAATCCAGGTGGAATGGGCAGATCCCTGTGATTTCCATTTTCCATTCCTTTTGCTTATTGAACCTCTTTTAGAAAATAAAATATTATTTGCTACCTAAACAAATCTTCAGCTACAGCTGGTAGGTAGATTTGGGAATAGATGATAAAAATGTGATATGGCCACTGTTTTAGTCAACAGTGCCTGAAAACTTTCCAAAGAGATATGGTTTGGTATTCTGATGTCATGTTAATATGATTTACAGTATTATATTTCTAACATCATTTGAATCTTCGATGCCATCTGAACAATTAGGTGTTATTTAATCAGAGCATGGTAGTCTTAACACTCATGGCAGTGTGTCAAGGAGTCTTGTCTAGTCTGCAAGAGTAAGTTCAGTAAAGGTTTTTCATCAGAACATGAAGAGTAAGGATTCTTCATTTTCTTCCATAAACAAAGAAGAAATAAATCAGTAGTGGAAAGCTGTAAAAGAGGAAAAGGAAATACTTTATAAAATGTGAAAGAAGAGAAAAATAGAAATTACTAAACCTGCCTACTGGCCCTTCCCACCAAGGTCTCGGAACAGCATAGAATCATAGAATGGTTTGGGCTAGGAGGACATTTAAAGGTCATCTAGTCCAAGTCCCCTGCAGTGAGCAGGGAGATCCTCAACTAGATCAGGTTACTCAGAGCCTCATTGAACCTCACCTTGAATACCTCCAGGGATGGGGCCTCAACTACCTCCCTGGGCACGTGCTGGTCTTGCTGGAGCTGGCTTCAATCTGACACTGCTGAGGGGTACAGGAGTGAAGCTCTACAGCAGCTGATCCTTTAAAATGAGAAACAGCCTTTAACACTAGCAGGAATTGAAAGAGTGGACCTAAAGCAGGCTGAAGGGCTTTTGGTAAACACACAAGGTGTTGGCACATGAATGAGTCATTGAAGGGTGAAATAGAAGGTGAACTTACAATGCATCTGCTGACTCACTGTAATTGCTTGTGTACCAGCTCTTCTCAAACATGAGGGAGGCATGCTTCATTTTGACTGAAAGATAAGCAACCTGCAATTATCTGTCTTTCAGCATGGGATAAAACCTGCACACTGGCAGTTAATGAAGGTCATTCTGATGCTCTGTTCATTCAGTTTCTTTTTACCCCTACCACCTGCTCAGGTGTCTGTGGCCACAGTGTAGCTGTATCGATGTACTGAGCCTTCAAGGTACTCTAGCCTTGCATACTGCAAAGTTACAATTCCCAGCCCATTCAAACCCCTCAGGTTGCTCTGAATTACTTAATGCATTAACTATGCATTAGTGGATCAGGGAAATCCTCCAGATGCTCATTAAAGTAACCACTTTATAAACAGTGTCATATTAGGTACCACAAGAACTAGCCATTTCCCAGGCAAATTTATTTCAGCTCCCCAGAGGATAGAAGATAAAACCCCTTGAACAGAGACACTTTCTTTCTCAACAGACCAATATCTTCCATGGCTTGGGAGAGGGGATGAGGTGAGGGCTGTGCCTTCATCAGGTCCTCCAAGGCTTCATCCCCTAGCTTTCTGCTAAACAATGCTGACTGTCAGAGAAGCAGGATGAGAGCAAACAGTGTTCTGTGCTTCTACGGTAAGCCGATCTACAGCTTCTGTGGCTTCTGTGTGTCCCCAGCCGTTGCTCCTCAGATGCTCCTTCACCTACTTGTTGTTAGGTTTTGGTTTGTTGTTTTTTGTGGGGCTTTTTTGTCTGTTTGTTTTTTGTCCCTGCCCACCCTCAAACACCCCCCGCGCCTGCAAAACAAAGAGGAAATTAGCTGTGAAAACAACTGTTTTCCTGTGAATGAATGCTGTGCACTGAAACAAAGGCTCTTCCTCCTTTGCTGAGCGATGCCTAAATTCACAGCTTCTCTTCAAGTAAAAGTGCATCTCAAAAGAGGCTTTTACTTCATCACTTGGAGCGAAGTATGTCTTAGGTTAAGCAAAAATTGCATAATCCAAACATGAAAAGCTTGATTTCCAGTAAGTGTTAAATCTCCAGAACCTGTTTGTATCGTACATTTGATAAATGCAGGACAGAAGGTGAGCTGATTATGTTAACACACAACACTCGAAATGGACCGATGTAAAATCCAAAAATTGGTTGTGAGGGACTTTTACCCAGAAATACCTCCTGTGTTTAGATTCCCTCCTCAGCATATGTCACTTGCCCTATAAAAGCTCAGCAGGTCCTAAAACAACAACATTCAGTCACGAGACAGAAATTCTTCTTTAAAACAAGAAAAGTAATTAGAGTGACCAAGCTGCTTGCTAAAAGACAAAGCATCATTCTTCTTCTTCTATACATGTGAGCCAAATGATCAGAGCTTTATTTGGTCCCTGCATGAATTCCTCCTGAAAACCCATCTCAGGATGAATTCAATCATTTGCACTATTAATACTGTGAAATATCAAAGAATCACCCTCAAAGGAATGACAGGATTTATATTCCTATGAAAGATTTGCTTTTCTTAGTGACTACGTAAGAAGTCAGGGCTTGGCACTTTGGGATTGTATGAGGGCTGAATTTCTCATTGTTATCCTGAACTTAAATGCTGTAAACTTAAATACTGTCTGAAGCATCACACTAATCTATGTGTCTTCACACACTGATCTCTTCATCACCCAGCTATCTCAACCAAGATAGATAACAGATTTTCTAAACTGACTCCTAGTCAGCTTCAAAAATTTTCCCTTTTCCTTCTGAGCAAAACCTGCTCTTATTTGACAGTGCTACATTTCTGGGAAGTGTTTTCTATTTTGAGTGAACATGTCAGGCTTTTTTCCAAGAGATTGTTCTTTTCCCCTGCTTGCTCTTTCTCCTTCTGACTCTTCAAATTCTCTGAATCTGTCTGCTTTAGCCATACCTGTTGGTGGGAAGACCTCTAAGGAGCTGAGGCCCTGGCTGGGAGTTCCTATGCCCTAGATTATTAACCCACCAAAATTCTGTGAAGACTGTGTTGTATCCTGTTGTTCACTGCAGGAGAATGAAGCCTGTTGCTTAATTACTGCTTCCAGGAAAAAGTCTTCCAGCACTGTCTAACTACATAGTTCTGTGACAGAGCTCCTACCACCATGCAATATGCAATATGAACAAAAGGGTAATAAAAAACAAGCACTAAATTCCCACCAGAAATGCAAAGTCACTTCAGCATCACATTGAGATTTATGCTTATCACAAAAAGCTGGAAAATCTGTGTTTCATATAAAACTATGCCATTACTTATCATTCCACATTTCAACATATTGTCTTGTCTGAGTGTGAAGGAACAGTATATAGTTTAGGAAAGGGTTATGCACATGTATATCCTCACAGGCCTATGAAAAGATAGTATTATCTACATGTAAATGCATGGATAAGTGATTTGTCTAGAAACAGTCATTTAAATGTGATGGACATAGTAGGATTCAAAATAGGCACATGCATGGATTACAGCACTAGATTTTTTCCACGTGAACAGTAAGGAAATATTGTTTATTTTTCATCTTTTGAAAGGGATGGACTTTCACTGGAGTCTGAAACCGATATTTGGGAACCTGTGATTATTAGGACTCTCATGGTGATCTATCATATGCAGAGCCTGGCTGAGCCAAAACCCTGCTACCAGCTTGAGTAATTCACTTTGAACTAACTAAATTTCCCACTGCAATTTCAAATGGAGGTCTTGCATATCCCTCTCTTACATCAGTATTAGGTTCATCATATTAGGCAAGAATGAAGAGAATTTAATAAAGAAATGGTATTCTGGGTGTGACTTGCTATATGAGGTGAAGAGTCCTGATTTTAGTTTTGTGTTTTGGTAAAATCAGATCTCAAAGCAGAGAAACTTCACATCTGGATTTCACTATGGACAATGAGTAAAAGTTCAGAGTGGCTCAGATAACCTTTATAATGTAGTGCAGAAACTATGTCAAACAGTGTGACAGTCTTGCAAAAATTAGTGCCTTAACAAAGTTGGAGTTGGAAATAATTTGGATCTTGATCCTTTTTAGCCCAAATCATCAAAGCTTGAGTCAACAAATGGGAGATGTTAAACAACAGCAAGGACGTTGGGCATGGCAAACCTGTAAATAGTATGATTAAAAACAGTAAGATCAGAGCTCAACACGGGGAAGAAAATGTTACCTGAAATTCAGGAAATGTTTCTTCAGATTCAGACACAGTGCCACAATCTTAAAATATGCTTGCTCCTTATATCCAGTAAATCAAGAAATAATGATAGCTCATTTCATACCACAGCTATGTCTGGTCACAACTAGCAAGTGCCAAGACACATAATGAAAAAAAAGTGGTAAAAATTTTCAGAGATCTGTTTCAGCTCTTCAGGAAACTTCAGCCTTTTTTGAGATAGAGACCAAAAAGTGAAAAACAATCTTATTTGAACTTCATCCCAGGATACTGGCCTCATTTAAAGAGCACTCTGCTGTGAAATGTCTGCTTGCCACGATTTATTGTTTGAGTTCAAACAGAAAATCTGAGGCATTGAAATAATAACTAGGCCGTGAGATGATCAGTACTCTAATTAGAGTCTAAAAAAGCCAAGAACTACAGCGCTATAGTCTGCTTGGTCAAAAATGAAAGCTGCAGTATTTCCACAGCTATTTCTAGATGCCCGTCACCTTCATGGCAAGCTTGCGTGCTGTTGACATCAGCATGTTTCCAAACAAGTCATAACCAACACCTTTGAGGGACAGCACATATCTGAAGAAGAAACGAAGATCAATTTGCCATGCAAAAATACGAAGTTCAAAATAATCAATAATCTGAAGTTCTCAGTCAAGTGTTTATGTTATTGTGGTCACCTGAGCAACTGTTGCCTATTTTTAAAAGAATGCAGTGTTAAAACAGAGAATTAATCTGAAAGTGAAAGTCTTTATTGATGTCATAGAAATATAGGGTTGGGAAGGTCAAATTGTTTTTCTTTCTGAAAGAAGGCCAATAGGTTTCTGTTCACCTAAGCATTTAATGTCTTGGGCACTGCACTTTCCAAGCCCTTACAGGGTAATATCTATCCTGTCTGATAAGATTCAGTTACTTAAAATGTATGTTTTGGAATTGAAGAATACGGTAACAAAATACTGTGATACTATGTTCATCCATATATCCAGCAAGGTGATTTTACCTAATATGGGGTTTTTAATATAAAATTCAGGAAGTACACATACCCCAGTTTAACTAGATTCAATGTAAATTGTGCTGTATGTTACACATTGAAGTAAAATTAATGAGAGTACAATAGGACTGGAAAAGTCATTTTATTGAATTTTTCTTTGAATATCTGTGCTGAAAGAAGCTCACAATATCAATGATCCAGCAGCTAAGACACTCAAGAGAAATAAGTCCATTTTTCCATGAGTAAATAGATCTTTATGTAGAGCAGGAAAATGGTTACAGAAAAAGTGGTAGATTTAACCCTCCTGTCCCCAGGGCCCCAAGGCATGGAATAAAAACAGGAAAGCAACCACTGGTACACAGAAGTGGTAGTTAACTTGGCCAAGGCCCTCATCTTTCCAAGTTCCCTTTCCTTTTATCTTTTAAGCTCTGAAACCTCAGGAGTTGAAGTATTTACAAGCATTACTTCTAATCTCATACACCTAAAGGTTTGCAAGACCTTGAATATCAAGCGTAACATTTATCTTTGCTCACTGCTTCCACTTGAATCCTTCAGTTCGTGGAAACCACTTAGTTTATTTGTTTATTATGTCAATCACAGTAATGTCAGGATCTGGATGCAGTTCTCACAGAAACTGTTACATGCCTTTGTTAAGCAATCACTTCTCCAAACTCATAGCGCAAATAAGTAACACAGTGTATTTTTCACATTGTTGATATCTTTTTTTTTCTTTTGCAGTGAATGGATCATACCAACTTTACACAGAAAAAACAATTTGCCAAAAGTAACATGAATATTGTTTTTTAAATGGTTGAATTTCATATAGCTTTCAAATAGTTTGTGAATAGAAAGAAAAGCGAAATACTCCTTTGTGGAAACATTTTGTCAATCACATGGCTGCTGTCAGAAATCCAGAACTAAAATGTTATTTTCTAACTACCATAAATTACTTTGAAGGTATTTTTCTAAAAGATTGCATGCTATCATACTTATTGTATTTCCTATTTCTCACTAGGCTAACTTTATTTTCGTGCAGTGAGCTTCAAGCTGTGATTTATGTTATCATCAGACTTAGGAAACCAATTACCGCAAACTGAATTATCTAAAACCAAAATGTTGTAAGTTCCATTTGCAACTGTTTTATTTTTATTAGTTGCACAAACCTGTTATTCCTCTGGCACGCAGATCATTTGTAATGGGCTGCTAGATGTATTTTAATGAATTCACTCTCAGCTTAAGCAATGTTCTTCAGCAAATCCAATAGATGAAGCATTAAAAATAAACAGAAAAGGGCTTTAATAGCATTGGCTTGGGCCTCATATAAAACCAATTTGGATACTTCAGTCTGGAAACAAGCATTTTGTTACAGAAGCTGATTGTTCCCTGCTGTAACTCATGCTAGCAATTTCTTTCAGATGTGTCCTCACTTGAACATTCTCCTCAATCATATTGCAACTTCATGAAGCCCATATTTCCTCCTGAAAGGCATATCTCTTTGACATGCTGTAATGCATTAGGCATCAGGAAAGTAGTCAAAATCATGTGGTTTACACATGCTTATGATATGCCCCAAGTGTGTCAGTTGGTACCATCTGCGGTGCCTGGAGCAGTGTCTGGGAGACTGTGACAACTCAATTGCAGGCTGGAGGTTTTGAAAAACAAGTGGATAATTACTATTCCTGCTTAGGCAAGGGGGCTCCTATGTGCAGTGTCAGGAAGGCCACATCTGTTACAATCATTACTAAGCCTCTTCTTATCATCAATATTACAATAAAAATAGTCATCAATCTGGATAAAAACCACCATTTCTTTTCAGTTCTGGCCCACTGATCTCACCAATTGGAACTAATAAATTGATGCTCTGTCACCCTTTCCTTTTGTGTGGTTCTCTGCACACTCTGATTGGTTTTGGAAGCCATGCAGGATCCTGCCCCAAACAAATACCTGGCAGTAAAATAAGCGGGCAAGAAAGAGAACTATAGTTACTCTTGCAGTTAGGTATTTGAGGCAAATATTGAACTCTGAAAACCTAGTTCAAAAATTTTCTGTAAAGCCACTACTTTCAACTAAACCCATTCTTACTTTGTCTTAGATAAGATCTTGGCTCTTAATTATCAAGCTGATAGTGACTAGTTTGCACTTTAAGAACAAATATAGGTTCTTACGTAACTTAAAATTGAGAAAAGTATTACAGGAGCTTTTGCTCAGAGACTTACCTACATTTTGATTGTGCAAATTCAAGGCCGATTTTAATCAGATTCATTTGTATCCTAAGCAAAGACCCTCACTGACCATTCACACCTTTGATTGGGGTCTTTCTTAGTACTAAGCATGTTTCAACAAAACACGTCACTCTTCACACTTTTTGTCCAGCACTGACATGTGGACACTTGATACTGTGAGTACTAGAAGACAAAACCCAAATATTCTTACTGTGAAAATTAAATATTGGATGTGATATGAATTTCTTCCCAGCCAGTTCAGCTGGTCCTGCATTTTATGTTAAACTTACCAGAAATAACATGACAAAGCTAAGTTTCCAATCAGCAGAAATGAAATCTGAGCTACTGAGACCATGAAAGAAGGTGCATCTTGAAATGGCCAGTGATGGAAAACATGAAAAGGAACTTCTTATATGATATGTTTCTGCATTGCCTCAAAACTGGTAATTCCTGAAGGAAAGTCTTCAGTGCCATATAAGATATCTTAAAACAAGGGTTGCTGTAGTGTTTCAAGTTTTGTTTTCTTTGTACAGTCTAACAACAGACATAGCAACAGATAAATATCAAGACAAATTTGTTAATATTGCATTATTGGCAGACAAAAAAAGATCACTTTACATTGGAATGCTGAGGTCCTGCCAACTGCCAAAAAGTGGATAGCTGTTTTAGAACTTACTGCTAATGGGAAAAAATATACGTGCTGCACCAAAAGAGAAATAATCTGAAGGCATTTGAAAAGGTTTAGGTTCTGTTCTGACAGTCCCTTGAAAATCATCCTTGATGACACTACTGGAATTACACACCTTGTGTAAAGACAGTGGCATTTAATTTTTCCGCAGTCCTTTATAGCCCTGCAGTGCTCTATGTAAATGAACCACAATGAAGCTGGCAAATATCATAACTTAGAGATGCAGAAACAAATTCATACAAAGGAGGAGTGGTGTACCCAAGACCACCCAGAAGATGGTCAGATACCAAAAATGATGGGCTAAGGAGAGACAACATAAAGTATCAGATCTGGTTTGAGAAGCATGAGGGTCTGAGATGGAAAAATAGTTTCGATATATATAATTTAATGCTGAAAACTACTTAAGTACGCTTTTACAGATGAAAAATGTTATAGCAATATGAATTTTATGTTGCAACAGATATTTTGGGGCAGTGAATAGGAGGCCTTAAATGCAGAGAAACTCTTAATGGTGTGTGGATCAGGTAAGGGAAGAGATTTATGCTCTCAATGTTTCCAAGAAACTTGAACCTGTCAGGTTGCTGATGGTGGTTGTGCAGATAAACAGACTTAGGTTTTGTGGCCCTCTATTTAACTCAAGATCTACGTGGTTTGCTGAGTTCATGTAGGGCTGATTTTGGAAGCAGAAGAAAGACACTGGAAAGGCTGCGTTATTGCCCCCTGCCCACAGGGGTCCATTTCTTTTGTTAGAGAGGTAGTTAGGGGAGGAAGACAGTTCATCTTTCAGCTTAAAACACCTGTTTTATAGCTTGTCCCCTGAATTTCAGTACTTGTGTGATGATTGCCTTCATAAAAGGGCTGCCATGACTAAAACAGAGGACTTAATATGCTTCTCAGTCTAGCATCTCTTAATTTCCTTAGGTGATTTTTCTATATTGAGTTATAGGAAGGTCTGTGGGTTAGGTACATTCACCATAAAGGTGATGAGAGATATCACACACCTAATACAGTTGCCTGCATGTACAAACAGCAATAAACTCATTTCCCTGTCCCTGTGGAGTCATTGGCAAGACTGTGACATGGGTGCCATATAAATACTTTGTTGTATGAGCCTTTTTTGTGACATACACATATAGAGAAAACTGGTGAAATAGATGCAGTTTACATCAACAAATGTATGGACTGAATGATGATGGGCCTGAGCCCCCTGTCTCTTCGGATCTTCAGCCAGGAGACTAGAATGGCTCTCTCAGAGTGATCTCATCATAAAGCTTTTGTTGTTGTGGTTTTGGTTTTGTGGTTTTGGTTGGTTTTTTGTTGTAGTTGTTGTTGTTTTGATGTTGTTTTTTTGGTTTTTGTTTTCATGGGTTGTTGTTGTTTTGTTTGTTTGGTTTTGTTTTGTTTTGGTTTTGGTTGTTGTTGGGTTTTTTTGCGGGTTTTTTTTTTTTTTCTTCAAGCCACCAAGGGGGAGAAAAAGGAAACAAAAGGGGGATTTTGATTGATGTGGTAAATATAGATGATGATTCTTGGAGCCAGGAAGGATACATTAGAGAAGTGATTGATGGCCTTGATTATGGTCAGTGTAGTGACAACACTGCTTTTCACTGTGGCTGCAAACTGCAGCTTGCTATTCCCTTGCTTTCTGTCTGGCATAGCTCATGCTTTTATCTAAAGAGGGTTGCTGAAACAAGTAACAATAGAATTGTGATCATACTGATTTTACTAAAGGTCATTTGGCATTTGCATTGTCAAATTCTTCTATCAAAGACTCATCTTCACTGGAGTTTAACACACCCGATGGATTCAGATGGCAATACTTGCTTGACCATATTTAGTTTTCTTTAAATTGTTCCAGAAAAAAAAGTCACATTAATTTCTGTGAGTACAAAGGAAGATATTTTCTGATACAGTATTAGTGCAAAATTTGATTTCCTTAAAACTTGCCTGTTTAGCCATTTCCATTGGGTTTTCAGCTAACATGACTCTAGTATAATAGTTTAAAAGAACCTCCAGCATATATCTGGTCATGTCTTACCATAACCAAAATGTTTGTCAAATGTTGGAGCTATGTACCATAGGAGTATATTGCTGTATGACAGGAACTCTCCAATGGGAGTCTTTGGCCAGCGAACACAGCAGACTGGACAATGTTGTCTTTCTCCTCAGACAAATTAATACATCTAGCATATATACAGAAACCACAAGTCACATGCAGGCAGACTAGATGGAGAAGAGAAAATAGAAAGTTGATAATAACAAGAATAGCAATAACAAGACATATGGATGGCTTTTTTCATTGTTTTTCTTCAAGGCCTTGAATACCGAAAGTGCCAGAAGGAGGTGGCTGTAGGAACAGCTTTGGTGAGAATAAAGAAAGAGGGGATGGAGGCTTTTGTGGTACAGAGGAGGTAGTCAGCATGACTGAGTAGAAATAACAGTGTAGAGAAGCTAGATTAGATTTAGCAAGAGGAGCTGCACAGCAGAACATCTTCAAGACTAGGATCACTAAGGAAACAGGCCAATATTGAGAGAGGCAGATGGCAGAGAGGGACTCAGAAAGATGACTTGGCAGCAATGTCCTGATGGCCCAGCAAAGGGAGAAAGCAGTCCTGTGAGGAAGACTGCAGTATCTGAAGAAGAAAGTGATGAGATGTGTGAGAGTGTTTTGGCTGCAGGTATGGAAAGGAAACGCTTAATGGCTAAAATGCTGTAGCAGGTGTGGCTAATTAACTCCATCCTCTCACAGGAGGTGGGTTGGGAACCCACAGAAAAGGATTGAAGCTCAGTAGGGCAAGGACAACAAACACACTGCAGGAGGCTTACACCAGATATTGTGTTGTGCTGTTTCTTTTGCTACCTGTGAAGGCCATACAGAGGGAAGGAGTCATTTGGGATATTTATCAGACTGGGAGCACTCTGTCAAAGACTTTGTAGAGGCTCAGCTCATTCACTAGGCTTTTTCATTTCCTTATCCTGTCGATGCAGAGTCACATTCACTACATTGTTGTGCAGAATAAACTCCTCATTATTTGTGCAGGACATGTACAAGTTAACCCTGCAATGCCGTAGTAGGTATCTGACATTTGCATGTAATTGCTGTGACCTGATACTTGTGTAACTAGAGGATGAAAATGCTTGGCTTTATCTGAAGTGGATTTTCCATGTAATGACCATATAACTAAATTAGAGATGGATAAACTAGCTGAGATTTAATATGAGCTCATAGCAAAAAAATGTGTTTAAATAAACTTATGTTCAGATAGGTCTTGACAACCGGCAAAAATGCTATTTCTCATTCTTTGCTAAGATATGATCTCATTACACATGAACAATCACCGCAATACATGCAGAAAATGGCGTAAGAAAACCTCCTTTCTGATATTATCTCTGCTTGTCAAGTGTTAGATGCAAGGCTAATGAGCTTTGATCCAAGGGCCAACCAATTTAATTGTCCCCATTATCTTGGCTGAATAGGGTTATTTATTAGGTTTCCCCACACGTGCTCGCTATGGCACAAAGGCAATGAATCATTCTCATGCCACAATAAAAAAGCTCGGCCTGATGCTATTCACCAAGGACCAAAGCTCTGATTCTTGCTTTGCAGAAAAAACTCAGAATATAACATTGCTCCCAAAAGCAGGTATCCAGGGAAGGCCACACCTGAAGACATCTTGTGCAGGTGGCATTCTGGTTCACAAAGAGGAATAAACTTTACTTACTGAGGCTGCCAGCATTGCTGCCACAAGTCTGATTTTGTTCTAGTAGGGAGGAAAATGCAGCAGAACCCACCTTTGGATCATGATTTTTTGTTTTTTTCCTAGGTATGGAATTAAAACCTTAAGCAATGCTGCCTTGTGATCTGTGCTGCAGACTCATTAGTTGTAGCAGCAGTTTCCACTGCACTGTGTTGGTGATGTACACAAACTTATCACTGATGGGAAATCAAAGCAAGTGGTGCAAGGGTGGGGGGAAGAAGAGAGGGGACTGTTACCCAGGGCCACCTAGAATAAAGAGCAAGAAATAGCTTGTGCACCCTGAGCTCTTCTTCTGAGAGTCTTGAGAGAACCTCATCTCAGGAAGTTATGAACTGTCCTAATTAATACAGAGTATCAAGCTCAACTCATCTGTCACAGGCCTCCAAAAACCTCATTCCTGCCAAAAGTTAATTGGTATCTGCAACCCAACTGATCTGCAACCCTGTGATACATGAGCAGTTTCATTGTTGAAGTAAGAATCTCAGAATACAGCCCTTAGTAACCGGTGCAGTTGCTAAGTTTTACTCAATTGGCTTGTAATTTTGGTTTTATAAAAGCAAGTATGGTGCGAATGGGAGTCCTGGACACAAAAGGCAATGAAACTGACCTTCCCTTACTTGCACCTCTGTATTTTTGTTACTCTTCCCAGAGCAATACGATGTCCTAGGGATGGAATGCCAACCCCAACCTTGAATCCCAATTCTTTTCTCAGCTTCTGCCAGATGAGTTTCCTTAACCTCATTTCAAGATCATTTAGGTATTTAATTCATTAGGCTGCAAAATCCTGCTAGTCTAGTGGGGCATTTCCCAAGCCATTAGACATGTCTGTGTGTAAATTCACACCCATTTGACGTGCCAGCTACAATTCAGAATGATAAAGGTTTATTGGAGGCTTTTCAAATACATTCCATTAATCAGATTCAAGGTAAAATCTTTCTCAGCCTGTCTCAAATAGACTTTAAAAAAATCACGTACCATACAGCATTGTTCTCCACCAGGTAAGAAACATCTGATATAAAAAAAACCACCTCATCAGCAAACCACACTGTTAGAAATGTTCTTCCACTACACTGAAGAGATAAAAAGCTGACTGTGGGATTTTCAGGACCACCTCATCCCAGGTTACAATCTTTAGCTTTCATGTCTTCACAGTTTTATCAATACACTATGACTTAATCAATCTGGCCGTTAGTAACAAGCAGAAAGCTAAAACCTTGTGTAATTCTTCAGCAAATAATCAGAGAGAATCAAAGGAAATGACTTTTCAAAAAGAGAGAGAGAATAACAAATTACAACAGGCCAAATACAGAAGGGTTAGAAAATTTTTTCACCTAGAAAATTCCTCTGGAGGAAGCAAGTTAAAGAATTACAGTCATTGAGGGAAAGGCATCATATGTTTTCATATATCTAATCTCTTTCTAATACCGTAGACTAGACACCTTTTTAATGTTCTAAGCCTGACAGCAGGTCTAATGTCTTCAATATCAAAATATTATTTAAAAAAACCCAGAAACAGCAACAACAAAAACAAACAAAAAAACCCCCACCAAGATCAGAGGATTAATTTCATGAGACTTGTCACTTTCCAATTACTTAGGGGTTTATATGGAGACAGGGAGGAGACTCAATTATCTCTCATCCATCCTTATCACACTGTAGGCAAACCTGCCAAGATTTGGTCACTGAAAGGAGTCAGATTTGAAAAATGTACTCTCTGAGTGGTGGTTCAAATTTTATGTTTAAATGTACTGTGAATCTTCAGAGTTTTGTGTGAGACTGCCTCAGATTGCAGGAAACTCATGCCAAAAATGGGGAGACACGGTGAAACTCAGTGAGTTTTGGCAGTGCACTCACTCAGCTGGGGCAGGAACAAAGGCTCAGCTAACAGCATATGCTATCTATTAAACTTTGTTCTTTGTGTGTGTAGACAGAGAGAGAGAGTGACAAAGGTAAGAACTCCACCTCTGTCTTTGTGATTTCAGACAAAGCTTTTGCCCAGATTATCTGATAGCTAAAGTAGTCTGGAGAGAGCTAGACTTTTCAGAGAATCATTTCACAAAGCAAAGTTTTAATCTGTTTCTCTCTCTGATTTGTAGGAAACTTATTCATCAACAACAATCTAAACTAATTTATTAAAGCCTATGTGAAAGCAGGCATTATTGCACCAATTGTCTGCTTTGTTATTGACGAAGAAACCTCTTCTTTTTTCAAGCCAGGAAATCTTTTATTGTTAGGAGATAGAAGATGTTTCTGTCTGATGCAGTTCACCTGCATCCTAGAAATGTATGCATAACCTAAATGGGAATGACAATGATTCCTCAGATCCCCCATGAAAACTATAACAGGTAGTCAAACTGCTGGAAGAAAGATACTAAACTCAGTAGTACTATAGCCAAGGATGCCCAACAATGACAGGGATTTGTTTCGATGTCCTTTTTCCAGGGATTAAAGTCCTCTCTTCATCTGTCAAACAAAAAGACTTTAAGATATAAAAACAAAAAATAAACATCATTTTGAAAAGAAAACCCAAACCCCTGGCCTAGTTGGAGGCAATGATAAAACCACCCCTGATTTCAGTATCATCAAGATTTTTCACCGTTAGTTGCAGAGAGTTAAGCCTTAGACAATGGGGTAGTGATGCTGGTCTTGGCTTGCCTGATCACTCCCTGAAAATCCTCCTTTCCTCACCTTTGTCCACTGGCCTTTTGAGAAGCACTAGGGACACCAGTACATCTACAAGAAAACAGGAAGTTATGGCTGATACACTAGAGGGTTGTACTGCCATCCGGAGAGACCTTGACAGGCTGAAGAAATGAGCTGACAGAAATATCATGAGGTTCAACAAGGGGAAACTTGAAATCCTGCACCTGAGGCAGAATAAACCCACATACCAGTACACACTGAGGGCTCACCAGCTGGAAAGCAACTGTGCAGAAAAGGCCCTGGGGATTCTGGTGGACCGTAATTTACCCACTAGCCATCAATGCACCCTTGCGGCAAAGAAGACCAACAGCATCCTATGCTGCGTGAGGAGAAGGATTGCCACCAGCTCAAGGAAGGTGATCCTTTTCTTCTACGCAGCACTGGTGGGAGGTATCTGGACTACTGTACTGGGTGCTGAGCTCCCCAAGATAAGAGAAACATGGAGCTACCAAAGCAAAAGACCACTACAATGGTTAAGGCACGGGAATATCTGATATACAAAGAGAGGCTTGGAGAGCAGGCAATGTTCAGCCTGGAGAAGAAAAGGCTTAAGAGGTGCCTTATCAATATCAGTAAACATCTGATGAGGGCAGTAAAGAAGATGGAGACAGACTCTTCCCAGTGATAAGACAAAAGGCAGGATATTATCTTTTAACAGAAGAAAAAAAATTAAAGTGGTAAAACATGAGAATAGGTTTCCCAGAAAGACTGTGAGTTTCCATCCTTGGAACTGTTCAAAACTTAGAATCATAGAATCCTAGAGTAGTTTGGGTTGGAAGGGACCTTTGAAGGTCACCTACTGCAGCTTTTCCTGCCATGAACAGGGACATCTTTAACTAGATCAGGTTGCTCAGAGCCCTGTTCAACCTGATCTTGAATGTTGCCAGGGATGGGCCATCTACCACATCTCTGGTCAACATGTTCCAGTGTTTCACCACTCCCATCATAAAAAAATGTCTTCCTTGTATCTAGTCAAAATCTACATCCTTTTCATTGAAAACAATTATCCCTTGTTCTTTCATAGGATTCACAGGGAATCCTGCTCTCAGTGGCCAGGAGTTGGACTAGATGATCTCCAAAAGTCCTTTTCAACCTCAGCCATTTTATGAACCTTTGCAAATTCAGTAGCTGCATCACTGGTATCATATGCAGGCATGTCTGGGCTAGCTTGTCCAAGAAGCTGTCCAACCGAGTCATGAGTTTCTGTTGTAGAAGGCTGACTTTTAGGAAAAGATTTCTTCCAGGTTGCAAACTGAGTGAACTAGGCAGGAAAAGTTCCATATAGCTATTAAGTCATGTGATAGTTTGTAAATTTGTGATTTTTGAAATGTGGTCTCCATAGTGAAGTGAAAATAAAACTGCCAACTGTGTGCACAGGCATTCTGTGATACCATGGACTACTGGGAACACAGAAGATACCCCTTTATTTGCTTTGAAATTATAATGAAATGCTACATCTCAGGCAGATCAAGGGCTTGGATTTGGTCTTCTGTAAACCATAGCTATACTCTGGAGAACCCAGGTAGAAAACATTTAATTTGGCATTTTATACATGTTCCAGACAGAAGTTTTATGGAAACATTTCTCAAAATACCATTTTGTTTGGGCAAAAAGTCTTCATGCAGTTCCAGTTAACATAGAACTACCTCAGAAAAGGAGATAAGATTGACAAGCAACTGTTTAGCTTCCTGTCTGGAACAAGGCGAAAGCTAGACAACATCTCCAGTTATTGAAGAAAATTAGTCCACTAACATGTCAAGAAATACTTCTAGGCTTTTAATATAAACAAATGTGTGTAGTTTATACATGGATGTCAGACATGGTAAAGTGATCTTGAACAATTACTGCACTACATCTGCTAGATATTTTTGTCCTTACTTACTTAGAAAACTCTGAGGATGCCTCTCCACAGATGTTTGCTCTCAGTAGGCTACTTCAGCCCACACAACTCTCTATGCAGCCAAGTCTAGATAAAGCTACCACACATCCAGCATTTCCAGATGTGGCTCCTTTTTTAGTTTAGAAACAATGCTTCTCTCTAGGGTTTTGGATCCTGGCTGGATCACAGGCCACCGTGGACCTGAAAGTCTTGGAGACTGAACCTAGTGCCTATGCTGCATGGGTAGCCTGTCAGTTAATCTGTAATTGCCCTAAGGGGAACAGGCACACTAAGACCAGTGCACTAGGCAGCACTGGGCTCACCATGCACATCCACAGGTGTTTCTGCCATGGGAATCCCAGATTTGGCACCTTGGTACCTCAGATTCTCCCAATGCTTTAGTTATTTTGTTTATATATGGTGCAGGACTAGTTATTACCCACCACAGCATGCAGCAGGAACACAGCTGACTTTATTGTGGAAGTTGATGTGGCCTATTCATTATGGTATCCTGCTTCAAAGTGTGCCTAAATTCTTCTCAGAAAAATTGTTCATGAAGGATATTAAGAGTATAATCTGCTTATAAAGGTAAGTTACTCCTTAACACTGTCATTTGGCTTATGCCTCAAATCACACAGATGTAAGCCCTTTTCCATTTCTTTTCTTGTCCAACAAAATCTTTCTGGTCCCACTGCTCATGTAGGTGTCTAACTCATTCATTATACATTATATAAATGGGGTTGTTTTATTGGTTGTAAATGTCTTGGTTTTCAGTTTCATGTGTCATGCTTTGGTTAGTTGGAAAGGCAACCTTCCTTACAGCATTAATTATTTTGTAGACTTCTGTCATGCTGTCACTTTTTTTCTTCTCTAATCTGAGCATCTCTACATGTTACATGCTTTCCTTACATAAAAAAACCCTACAACATTGCTGTTCCTCTAGCCATATTTGTCATATATTTCCCCAGATCTTTACTATTTCTGAAATATTATTTTCAAGATGGGTGACCAGGAGGGAACAGAGAGGACATGTCACTGGTATACATAATTGTATTGTATTATTCTCAATGTTGTTTTTGACCCTTTTCCTGTTACATTGTATCAGTTTGCCAACACTTCTGTTGTACACGGAGCATATGGTTTGGTTAAGATCTCTGCTGTGACACTTTTTTTTCTGTATGGTTGTGATTTGTTTAGAGCCAAGAAACATGTCCTTCCAACTTGCATTCATTTGACTTTGTCTGCAAGGAATTTAATCTACTATCAAACCCACCTAGCTTTCTCTGCTCCAGCAGAAATTCCTCACAGACCTGTCTTATTTAGACTATCTTACATACATCCATGTCATATCCTAATCTTACCTCTTTACTGTGTTGCTAGTTTTCAAATATAATTCCTAATGAGTCTCTTCTTTTTCTTGAAAAGCAGAAATTTTGTCCCTGTTTCACAGTTTCACTGAAATTGTCTGAGTTAGGAGAAGTAGCCCATGCAGTGCCATGGACAGAGTGCTTTGGCCATTTTCCTGAAGCTGGAGTGAAAGACAAACAACAGCCAGCACAAATTAAGCAATTGTGATACATTGACAAATCTTATCTTGCTTCAGCCTTTGGAGTTTTAGTCTCTGGTGCTGGTTTTCTCATGAGAATGAGATTTTTCCCACCCTGATGCTTAAAAGAGGCTGGAAAATCTTTGTCCTCCAGCAGTAAAGAGGCTGCAGGGGCTGGAAACAACCTCACACAGGATTGCCAGGAAAAGTATAAGAAACTCTCAGAGAGCTACGAAGTCCACAGGACTATTGTGCATGTGGCGCTATAAAATCTAAAAAGAGTAAGGTTTTGTATTGAAAACAGGAATTGTGGGCACACAGAAACTAAAAGACTGATGGTGGAGATACAGAAACAAGAGACAAAGCTTTATGTGGTGATAAGCATGAGGCAGAGTGGTGCGAGAGGAAGGAAAGCTGCTGATCCATTGCATTTTATGGGTCCAGCTGGGCTGGCTGTTTCTGAGACATGTAACTGGAGTTTCTTTGCATTTCCTTGATTTTGATTTGCCTAAATGAGAAGTGGTAAAATGGCTTTGTCCCTCCTAGTTTAAGTAGTCCATCATGCAGCTCACTCATTTAGTCTGGGAGGTGAGAGAGGAGGCAACCCAAAAGTAAGCTCCAGCTCCCAGCACTGCCTCACTACCCTGAGCTCTCTCCAGTCTCTCTTGACTGTTCACACTAATCTTTGCCTCTGTCCCTCAAGAGTTCCAGTCCTGCTCCAGGTGAGTGTTCCCAAATAGAACATGTCAGGTGGCAATAGGGGTAAGTAAGGAGCAAGATTTTGCGTGGATGTGGTAAAGAGCAACACAGATCTGATCTTCTTATTCTGTGTGACAAATAAAATATACATTGCCATTTGGGTCTCCAGGGTAATTGCTGATTTCATTGATGTCTTGGCTAGCATATTTCAAATGACATGCCATAACCTATTTCTGTCATTGGAGCAAATTTTGAACTTCAGCAGAGCAAAGTTGCTCATTACATTATGAACATTATGATAATCTACCCATTGCAGACATTATTGCTATAAGTTCAGTCAGATCATACCTTAGTGGCTTTAAATCTCTGGATGTCTCCAGTCCTACCCTGGAGACTTTACTGGTATTTCATGTTTCTTCCATTTTACATTTTGACCTCTTGGACTCTGGCATATATTGTAATTTGTTACTTGGAAAATAATAGGTATTTTCCTGGTATATCAGTGATTTACTTTAGCAAATGTTTTATCAGAGTTAGCATGAGAAGAGAAAAATTGCAGTATCCAAATATTGCAATCAGCTGCCTCTGCCCAAACCTCTTTAGCATCTGGGAGTAAAATACGTCTCTGTGTAATCTGTTTCCCATTGCGGTTTTAAAGGTCTGCAACATTTTTATAGGCTGAAGGACCAAAGTAACTCAAGACTAAACTGTGTTGGCTCACCCTAGGGTAACCCCTATAAATGACAAACAAATCAGCATTTCACAGTTAAAAAACAACACCAAGTGTTCTACAAAATCTCCCAGAAGTTTACTGCAGTGATGCTAACAATGCTAGACATTAAGGCAAAGAATTTCCTTTTTGCATTTCAAGAGAAAAACCACCACAGCTGTTTCTCAGTGGATTCCCAGCCAAGTTGAAAAGGTCACTGACCCAGCCATGATGTAACATCAAATACTGTGAATGGTGACTCCCCAACCAGCTTTTCTCCAGAACGTTGTATGACAATAATTTTACACCACAAAGAAGGTATTTATCATTATGCATTAAAGCCTCACATAAAATGAGTGGCAAGGGTATTTGCTGTTCTACTGGTTGAACTGTCTGCAGCAAAAGTTTGTTAACAGACTGGTAGGAATAGGGTAAATCTGTTCCTGAAAATGATGTGCATTACATTTAAGTACTGGGAAGTGTGAATGAGAGAAAGATAAGAGAAAATACTATTTTAGCCTCAACACTCATTGTATGATCTATGCTGTGCTTGATTAGAAACTACAAGAGTAGTAATTTCATATTCCCAGCAAAACATCAAAGTTACTACATAGCCTAAACAGGAAGGGCACAAGCCAGGGGCCAGAAGAGCTTTGATGCTCTTAATCACATGATGGGGCAGTAACGAGGCCCCATAAATAAATGCCTGGAGAAACACCTGTGTGCAGGTCACCCTCTCCCCTTCAGTGGAGTTGCACCCGGTGGCCCAGGCAGCATTCTCATTTCCAGAATACTGGGGAAAACTGGAGGCCAGGGAGAGTCCGAGCAACTGGGGAAAAGGTTACAGGGACAGTTGATATTATTTGCACAGGCATTCCCCATCTCCACTACACTGTCACCAACAGAAGTCCATGGACAAGCAGTTTACTACAAGGAGAAATACCCAGGAAGCAGTGCTGGGACCTGACCGGGAGGGGGCAACCAAGTTAATGCCTCCTTCAACAGGACAGCAAAGATAAGCAGTCATCTGCAGTTATTTCTCCTTAATTGCTAGAAAGTGACCAAATAGGACTCTGTTGTTCACAGAATATTTCCCAACAGAATCTCTCTTTTTTAGCATGTATTCATTTATATAGCCTGCATTTTGAAGGGTTAATTCATTGCATCCCTAAATGGGCATCTACAGCCATGGGACCTGTTCTTATCTGTATGATTAGGTTCAAAATGTTCAAGCCATTTAACTTTACCTCATTCTTATTCTTAAATATTGCATGTGATAGTTTCTACTTCTGAAGCACTGGTCCTCCATATACCCAGGTGCAGGGATTTTTGGGGTGCAGTGACAGGTGGGTGAGCAGGCATGTTTCAGAACTCACTGCAATACACCAACATGTGTAGAAGAGAGAGAAAAAAACCACCTTCATAAAAGAATGGAATTGTTCTGGAAAGGATAGTGCCCAACTGACCATGTTGTCATTGATGACAGCAAATCAAACAGCCATTATAATGTCCATGTTTACATATAGGGAGGGAGTCAAAATGTAAGCCAAACTGTATTTGCTGTCTTAAAGGGTTATTTCCAAATATTCCCTCTCTGTTGCAAGATAAAAAAACTTGTGTACCTTTGCACTTACTTCAAGTGTTCAATGAGAAGCTTTTATTTCAAGTCTATTCACATTGACTCTCCTTCCCTACTTAAATTACAAAAGTTTTGAGGAGGAAGTGTGTGTTGGTAAACAGAATATCAAAAGCAAAAAGAAGGTAAGTACTTATGTCTCATTATATGTGTCCTTCCTCTGTGTCCAAAGCACCTAACTTGCCCAGAACACAGCTTGACCATGCTGATGGCAATTTTTTTTTTTTTTTCTTATTTATGAAGAAAGTCAGAACTTTGAAGAATTTTTGCATTAGAAACCCATGCTTTCTTTCCCTGTGTAACACTATAGAGGTGGAAAGCACTGAGGACACACTATAAAGACAGGATTGGAAAAAAGCTCTGGAGAGACATTTAAAGAGAAAAATATTTTTAAGAGTTAGCTGTTTATGAATCTAAATCTCATTTTTTGACAGGTCTTGGGAATTCAGAACCTGTTTACACTGCCAACTGCAGTACTGAGCACATATGCCAAAACAGGTATCAGCAGCCTGTCTGGGTACCAGCTGTGATAAAGCTCTGCTGACACAACACAAACATAGCTGTGTGGATCTTCTCATACCTCTGCAGAGTAGAAGCAGAAGACTTTGTGCCTGTGTGTGCCTACCTGCATAAAGACAATCCAAACCACCCAGGTGCTTCAGATATGATATCCTTCCTTTTTGGAAAGTGCCATGTATAAATACATTCATATACACAGGGAACCTCCAGTAACTCAAAAAGCTCTGAAGAAAGGGCACCATTGCTAATATTTAGGTCACTCACTTGATAACTCAGGTGGAAAACTATGGAATAAAAATGATCCAAAAAAAAAGTTACAACCAAACCAAAATACACTTTCAGGCCCTTATTATTTATGTTAGAAAAAAACCTGCACAATTCCAATGGGGAAAACAAAAATCAATTTTATGCCATTTAAGTGACTAACTTGTCATTTCATTGTGAAATTCATTTTTTTTCAGTTTGTTAACTGCCCTTCTTTCTCAGGTACTTAACTTTTTTAAAGTTTACCTTTCCCACAGTTTGCCTATTAATAAACCTTGCTTAGTGACTGATTAGGAGCCACTTTGTCGTCATTCATACAGAAGTATTTGAAGCTGGGAGTCTGAAAGGAATCTACATAGATAATTTCCTTTTTTTTTTTCTGTTGTGCCAGATGGAATAGAAATATGTCACCTTCAGAGAAATAACAAGATCAATTGTTTTTTCGTTCAGATGTAATAAAATTTCGGAGTAAACACAAGTCACTTTTCAAATTTGTCCTGCTTCACAGGAAAATAGTGATTACCAGTCTCAGTTCAGACACTGATATTTCCAATTTATTAATTTTTGTAAGTCGTAGGAATGCAGTTGTCTTTGTTTTCTGCTTTCTGGGCTTAAAATGACTCAAAAGACTTTGAAAGAGCCCATCTCTGTTCCAACATCTCTAGCTGTGGAGGAGAGAGAATCCTCAAGACCTCAATGGAGTTATCTAGGACTTTAAAAAGAGCTGACTGATCTCTCTCTGGCAGTGCATACTCAGCCCTGTGAAAAGGGAAAGCCAAAGAAAACTGGTCAGAATTTTTGACAAAATAAGTTTGTCCTGGTTTGAGCTAGAACCAATTCTATTCAGTGATTTTATTTTTCAGATCAGTCTCAGAATTCTAAGTAACTGCACTTTTTGAAGTGAACAGCATATTTTTGCAGACAGTCTCTGCTTCTAGAAGTGCTAACAATTGATGTTTACAGTTATTACCAAGGATTGATATGCAGAAGAAAGGCTCTTGCTATACTTCTACAGAAATCAAGGTCACTACTAAATTTTGTGCCCCACATTGGGGGGGCGCAGAAAGTGAAAGGCTGCACCTTCTGGGAGGAGAGGACAGGACAGGTGACACAAAACTGACCAACAAGGTATTCCATCCCATGTACATCATATTCAGTATGAAGCTGAGGGATCACAAGGGTTAAACTTTCTTCTTCAATGGCCGACATTCAAGCAAAACTCTGTCTGATCCTTCTCCCTATGTTCCTAAATCTAGTTCCCAAACACAGCTCCTAAATCCGGTTCCCATTTCTCATTTTTCCAATCCATAAATCTCTCTCCCTTATTCCCTGTGTTCACCTTTGCAATAGGAGAGGAGTTAATAGAGAAAGTCTGTCATTTATCTAGTGGCCAGCCCAGCCCTAACCCTTAACAAGATTTTTGTGTGAAAAGGCAAGTCCAACAGACTTCCAGAAAGCTCCAAGCACATTTCAGGTTTCATCTCATGAAGCTTATGTCTGTACAGGTTGTGTGCTGCAGAGCAGCTCCACCATTATGGTCATGTGAAAGGCTGTGATTCACAATCTAGCTGGAATGACCATGGCTCTGACACTCAAAACAGCCTGTCTGGATTATTTACTGTTCAGTTTGGAGGTCTCTGCTACCATCTGCCATGAGACCACTGTTTTAAAGATGCTAGTGAGCCTGAGTCTCCGTGCAACATGCAAAGGATGTTGCACAGATTCCAGGGTCTGCAGCTCAGAAATAACCTTGCTATGGGTACTACTGAAACCTTGGGTCAACAGGACTCCTAAAACTTGCATGTTTCTTGTTTGGAGACATCAGATCAGAAATCTTTGCTTCTCTAGGAACCATGGCTGTGCTAGGGCATTTGAGCATAAGGAATTCCAAGTTAGGATTCCTTTTGAAAAGAGACCTTTTGGTGATTTCTAAAATAATTTTTGTGGGAAATATTCCTCCCCACATTCTCTTTTTAAGCTAATAGTGAGTATTTTTGCCCCCAAAATTTTCATAAAGTGGAAACATTCAGCCAGAGTTAATGAAATGCTACCAAATCTATTACTATTATTACAGTAAATAGCTCTGTACATAAAGTCACTATCAAAGGTTAAGGCTGAGGAATATCCAGTCTTTCTTTCAAAATATTTTCCTCTGTTTCCAACACTTTGTATCTCAAAACCTTTACCAGAAAAGAACATTCATACCATTTTGGATGCATGATGACTGTCCACTATGCAAAGTACTAAGCAACAAGAGGAGCCAGGACCAGCCCATCAGACATGGAAACATGAACAGCAGAGAGGTATGAGGAAGATTGGAGACCTCTTATGCTTTTATTTGTTCATTTGCCTTTTGAAGTCCCAGTCTTTTCAACATCTGCAACAAAATCCACTTATGCCCACATGTCAACTTTAGTCCTGCATGAACCTGGAAAAAAACCCTTCTCTGAATTGTTTGTTTCACCCCACTGCTTCTGGAAGACGCCTGATTGAAAACCTGCAGTAGACAAGTGCAGGTCCACAGTGTGCTTCTGCCCATCTGCAAAGTCAGTGAGGCCTCATACAGCCGTGCTCTGGAGTCAGTGCAGCTCGGCAAAGATTTTACAATAGCATCCTTTATACCTGCAAGGATTCCAGCAGATTGAATCCTCCCTTGAGCTCTCAAAGCTTCAGGTACTGCCTGCAAGCAGATAGGAAGCCATCTCTGGATTGAAACTGGCAGCCATTTAAGAATATACAGCAGTAGCATGGAGTAACTTGGCAAAGGAGGGTGGAAGAAATGCTGCATCCAATTGAAATGGCAGGAACATTCACAGGTAGGAAGAATGCAGTTGTCCAGGATGGAAGCAGGTCGGGATACTGTTCGTAATACAGACTTGGCATTTCTCAGAATGAAATAACAGATGTTTTTGTGAACTTTTGGTAGACATACATTTTATTAATTATATCTGTAAGAACTACTCTGCCTTTAGCTCCTTTTTTTTTTTTCAAATAAATGTAAGAAACCTGAAATGTAATATATATAGATGTATATATC
>WTSP01023391.1:0-29667 GCA_025331215.1 Actenoides lindsayi | reverse complement strand
AGGAGGAGGATGGGGGGGCATTCAGCTTTGTTCTCTGAGCAACTGCTACGTGTTCTGGAGCCCTGCTTCCTGGACTCGGCCCAACATTGCCTGTGGATGGGAAGTAGAGAATAACATCTTTATCTATCATAACTCACGGCTCTTTTCTTTTCATCTTATTGCCTCCCTGTGTGCCATGCTGACAGAGGTTAAGGGGGTGTGATAGAAGGGCTTGGTGGGCACCTGGTGCCCAGCCAGGGTAAACCCACCACACCAGTAGAGCTGCACCTTATAATCTACATGTCAAATTATGTTAGATGCCATGCCAGTAATAGCTATAGAAGGATTTTATTTCTGCATGATCCTCAAAGGCAGAAACATACCCACTGTCATGCAATAGCTTTCAAATAAGCTTTTGTAGGTTTAGAATTCCAGCACACCACCTGATAGAAAAGTCCATCAGGAAATTTCTGATAATTCTTCACATGAAACTAGTGTCAATATAATCAAGTATTTTTCTTTCATGGACTTCATCTCCTAGATAATTGTTCCTGTGGGTCTTTTGTGCCTAACAGGACACTAACAGAAGGAACAGGAGCTTACAGAAGTGCAGAATTTTCAAACTGAAGAAGAAGAGAGGAAAAAGAGTGTATTTTTCTATAAGGATTTCTTCTAGCACAAGATAGAAAATATTTATGATGGAATATATTTATTGTACAGGAGATATTCACTCCATATGTATGAAAATCAATATTGTAACACATTTTGCAGACTCACTTATTCTGATTCAGTCAGTAAGAGCCTGATCATTAATTCTGGGATATATACATGTTAACTAAGCTTAGTGTTTCACTGAAATTACTATAACTTAGTTAGGTTTTCTAGGGATGAAACTTGTCCATGAAGTTTTAAGAAAAAAAATCTGTGCAGTAAACATACTACCAGAATAGATTAGCTGCTGAGTCACAATTCTGACAATGTACTTTTCCATGTTATTGGCAGTACCTTAACAATTAGTTATGTTTGAAAATAGTTAATAGAAACACAGAATCATACAATGTCTTTAGTTGGAAGAGATTATCTAGTCCAACCTTCGACCCAACACTGCAAGCTCACCACTAAACCATGTCCCTAGGCACCAGGTCCACAGACATTTAAATGCCTCCAGGGATGACGACTCCACTACTGCCCTGGGCAGACTATCCCAATGTTTGATAACCCCTTCAGTGAAGAAATGTTTCCTACTGTCCAGCCTAAACCTCCCCTGGTGCAGCTTGCATCCATTCCCTCTGGTCCTGTCACACATCACCAGGGGAAGAAGTTGTTGCTCTCCTCGCTCCAATCTCCTTTCAGGTAGTTGTACAGAGCGAGAAGGTCTCCCCTCAGCCTCCTCTTCTCCAGACTAAACAACCCCAACTCCCTCTGCCACTCCTCATAGGACTTGTGCTCTAGGCTCATGAGCCTCCTTGCCCTTTTCTGGACACACTCTATCACTTCTTTGTCCTTCTTATGGTCAGGGGCCCAGAAATGAATGCAATATTCAAGGTGTGGCCTCACCAGTGGTAAGTACAGGGGGACGATCACCTCCCTATTCCTGCTGGCCACAGTGTTTATAACACAAGCCAGGATGCATATTGACACTACTGACTCATATTTAGTTGAGAATCGATACCCCCAGGTCCTTTTCCAACTTGAAGCTTTCCAACCACACGTCCCCAAGTCTGTAGCTAACCATGGGGTTGTTATGACCCAAGTGCAGGACCCAGCACTCGGCTTTGTTGAACTCCATGCAATTAAGCTTGGCCCACTGATCTAACCTGTCCAGGTCCTGCTGTAAAGCTTCCCTACCCTCTAGCAGATTAACACACCCACCTAGCTTGGTGTCATCTGCAAATTTACTGAGGGTACACTCAATCCCGTCATCTAGATCATTAATAAAGATATTGAAGAGAGCAGGCCCCAGTACTGAACCGTGGGGAACACCACTTGTGACCGGACACCTGTCAGATTTAGTTCTGTTCACTACCACTCTTTTGACCTGGCCACCCAGGCAGTTTTTTATCCAGTACAGAGTATATTTATCCAAGCCTTGTGCCATAAGTTTCTGAAGGAGAATGTTGTGGGACACAATGTCAAAGGTTTTACTAAAGTCTGGGTAGACAATGTCCACAGTTCTTCCCTCATCCACTAGGTAGGTCACGTTGTTGTAGAATGAAATCGGATTAGTCAGGCAGGACCTGCCTTTCATAAACCCATGCTGACTGGGCCTGATCACCTGGTTGTCTTGTATGTGCCATGTGGTGGCACTCATGATGACCTGCTCCATAACCTCCCTGGCACTGAGGTCAGACTGACAGGTCTGTAGTTCCCAGGATCATCCTTTCAGCCCTTTTTGTAGATGGGCATCACATTTGCTAGCTTGCAGTCAAATGGGACCTCCCTGGTTAGCCAGGACTGTTGATAAATAATGGAGGACAGCTTGGTGAGCACTTCTGTCAGCTCCTTCAGTACCCTTGGGGGGATCCCCTCCAGTCCCATAGACCTGTGCACACCTATGTGTCACAATAGGTCACTGATCATTTCTTCCCTGATTATGGGGACTGCATTCTGCTCCCTCATTCCTGAAATAATCATGACATATGCTTTACAGTGAGTTTGATGAAAGTTTTTTTTCAACTAAATTAACTTATGTTTAAGTTGGCACACTAAGAATGAGATCCACTTAGAATGTATGTGGATGTAGATATCTACATTTCCTCTTTAGGTAACCTCTGCTCACTGACATTTTAAGTTAGTAGGTAATTCCCTTTTGAACATGAAAGCATCTGTGAATATCACTTCCTTTTGTATCAGAACTGCTCCCAGGGTCCTTTAACTTGGTGACACAGCATCTGACATGGTCTCAGTTTGATAGGCCAACTTGCAAACAATTTAGTTCATATTAGCAGAATGAAGACCTCATAAATACTTACAGTTTTCTGTGGACTAAGTACAGGCAATTTACATAAGTATTTATCCCCTTTTGTATCATACCAGAGTGGATATGCAAGAAACAAGCATGTTTCTCTAGCAACGACTTCTGCTTATTTTAGCTAGACAAGCTATGTGCAAAAACAACCACACAACTTGGTGAACTAATAGTTGAGAGAAATTGTTTGCAACACCAATCCAACTGTAGTAGGTATCATGATAAGCACGACCAGTCCGCTTTTCTTTGTAAAAGCCCTCAAGGCTTCAATAGCTGGGTAGTATAAGACAGTCCAGGTATTTAAATAGTGTTGTCAGGAAGTAAATTACATATCATATGGACTTAACATACGACATTACATAACTGGCATTGACATGAATTCTATACTAAGCACTTTTCAGTCATAGAATAGTCTAGAAAGATATATTTTACCTTCCAGGTTTTGCCTTTTCATGTCAAGTACAGAGCTTTAAAGTGAGACATTGTTTTCAATGTAATGTAAAATTTATAGGTACAAAATTGAGAAATGGACATGTTGAAAAAAATTTAAGTACTACACAGTTCTTACAATGTTAATATTTTAAATATGTATATGTCCTCAATAAGACACTTATAAAGTCTTAATTATAATCTGTTCTGTCTGGTTACAAAAACAGGGTCTCCTGTATTTGTAAGTCAGCCTACACTCCATCATGTTTGACAATAACAAAAACAGAACTAATAAGCATTTTTAAAGGTACCTGGAATTAATTTTCCTAACTTAAAATCAAATCAAAGTGACTCAGAATTGATTTTCAAGAAGCCTGCCTTTTGTTACTGATGTGGTAAAATGCATCAAAAAGTGAACTTGATTTGAAGCTGTGATAAAGATCCCTGCAGTGCTTCTGCGTTTATATTTGTGAAGATGCCATTAGGAGTTAGAATTTATTCAAAGTGCCAGAAGTCCTTTAATAATGTCTCATGATAAACATGCAATAATTAAGAAAGTTTCAGCTTTCCCACAAAGCTGCTTCATTTTCATTAATCCAGGAAAGGTTTTGCAGGCCTTCTCCAGAGACACAAAACACAATTAATGAAACCCTTCAATTTAGCTGAAAACAATATTCATGATGAATTAAACTGAGATTTCACAGATCAGTTTGAACACAGGTTACCTGAATTTAATATTACTTTAGATATCTCTGTTAGAGATCTGTTACCCGATTGCATTATTGTAAAGTATTGTTTCCATTTGGAAATACTGTGAGAAGCTAGAGCAACAGGTCAGATGAAACTTAAAGGCAAGGTGGGAAACTTAAAGACCAGTAATGATGCTATTAGTTTTTGATAAGGACTTGTTCTGCTTTTTCCTCATTAGAATATTCCTACCATCTCTGGCTATTGTTAAAAGTTTCTTTTACTTTCTCATTTTCCTAGTTTCCGTTGTTCACTCAATTGTTAGTCTATAGTAAGTTTATTCTTTAAACGTCACAATGCAGTGTAGCCCACATAAATCTCTGTGAAACAGACTGAAAAATCTATCTACAAAGCCAATTGCATAGTTTAACTGCTAGCAGACTGGCATAAATTATGACTGGAGGTTGAATCTTGTACAAAATTGTCTAGCCTAAGGGAGTAGCCATTTCTATAGCATTTTCCCAAGCATTCATTTTAAAACTTGCCAGAAAAAGGGGATATTGAAAGGATCAGCAACATGGTCAAGTTGACCCTGACTGAGTACAAAGGCTGGACCAGATCTTAGAAGGTCCATGCCTACTTCATGTACTCTGTGACTTCGTAATACAAGATTGTCATGGAACAGCGGTGACTCAGCTTACGAATTCAGATGCCAGTCAATTAAAATATTTCAGTATACTTTAAGACATATCAGTAACCATTTTCTAGTCAGTAAGGTTGTAACAGAAATGCCAGGCTGAACACCAAACATATAATGCAAAGAATTTTAAATAATATTTGTGATTTTTTAAAAATTTTTTTGACTAGATTTTCATAGCAGAAATGGAAATGAATATTCTGCTGCAGAATGAAGCATACTGGGCTTTGTTGTTTGGTGGGGTTGGTTTTCTCCCCTTTTTTTCCTTCCAGTGCAGTGAATTCCCTCCACAGGACTCCTTCATATCTTATTGAGTGAACGGAATGTATTAAATTACTCTAAAATATTTCTAGAGCCATAGATTTTTCTATTTCTTTACTAGCTCTGATGCATTTACAATGTGCACTTATGACTTCTCAACAGGGTTTTGAGTGTATTCTAACACTATTCTCTGTAGAGATTGAATCAAAATAAGAAATGCAACACACCTGGGCTTAATGAGACCTTCCTGCGATCAGTTTCTTCTGTTGTTTACTACTGCATTGTCACTGGAATTAATGCAAAAATGCCAGGCTCACTGAAGTGGTACTTGAAGATTTTCTGATGTGAAGGTCTTAACTGTGGAAAAATCATCAGATTTCTTTCTGTCACAGAACCCACTACTTCCAAGATGCTTCAATTGACACAAAACTGAATGTACCTTTCCCAAGACTGGACTTTTTTTCCATGACCTTGTACTCTTAATTTCTCCAGAATTATTATTTTGTATAAACCTAGTTTAAAATATTCTATTACTCACAGCTTCTGCAAGGAAATACACAGATATTTTAGTAAAGTGTAATATTTTGCTTTAGCTTCACAACTTTATTTGAATAATGAACTCTTAATATATATCATGTACTAGTATCTAAACTGTTACATACTCTGCTAGATTTCCCAGTAAAAAGTGTTTGAATCAAATCGGAATTCTTATAAAAAAAATTTTAAACAAACCTGTGAAAGCCTGTTCTCCACAGAGACCATTAACGTCGAGTTTAAATCTCCAGACCCTGTACATTGTACTCATTTTTATGTATCCTGTATGTTACAATATTTGCACAACACCCCAATTATCTGTGTATTATTTTTTAACATTCACCAAAGAGAAAAATATGTCTTAATTCTGTAGACATATTTAAATGCTCTCCTAGATAAAGTCCTTACTTGCTAAGGACAGACAGTAAAAAAGTGAATATAAAGCACATTTTTCTGGTGCTTATAGGAGAATTTCTGTTGGATATGTATTGATTCAGATTAAATAGGTATACAGCAGATTATGAAACAATTTTTAGCCAAGAAAAGAGATAAGACTAATGAAATATAACTGTATGAGACATGGGAGCTGGCCCATAAAAGACAGTTGCATACATGTTTTATTCTAGCACAGATAAAGAATTATTAGAGAACTTCCCAAGAAGAGCTTATATATTGTTAAGGTATAAAAATATCTGGACCTCATTCATCATATTTGTAGTGACTGCTGTAGCTGCAAGACATTTATCATAACATTTCCTCCCTTTCTGCCCATCTTTTTCTGTGTATATCCTTCTCTCACAGGCACACCTGGGAGGCAATACATATTTGCATGTTCTCTGTCCTGCAGGAATGCTGCTGCTGCTTCTTCTTCTTGTCTCCCTGTTCTTCTCTTCCTTACAAATATTTCCAAGCCATGATTGCAAAATACCAGTAGAATAAAGTCAGTAAAAAGTCTATAAACCGCTACAAACCAAAAAGCATTGTGGCAGGTACAGACTCTCTGATGGAAATCTGACAAAAAAACAGATCTTACCACAGTGGTTTGGTGTCTCACAGATGTTAAACCATGCCTTATGTTAATTAACTGGCACTTCAGGTTCTAGAGCCTGATTTTATCATGGGCTTATCCCCAAACCCCTGGGTTAGAATAAGTACAGCGCACCCTCAACTATGGTATAAATGGACCCTGCCAAAGAGCTGGTTGAGTTGGTTCTTTGCAAAGCAGAGGGTGTAACAGTCAGATCTTTCCTTTGTCTATGCCATCCAAGGAGAAATCCACAGATAAGAGATTCTCTGTGGATTGAATGAGCCTTGTCCCCATTTTGGATGAGTGGTGCCTTTGGGTATCCTTGTGTGGGATGTTTTCCTTTTATGAGTGAGTGCATGCACATTTTAGTTCATCTTTCCTTAAAGTTCAGGAATTAGTTGTGTAGCAGTTACATTCCCAATGGACACCTGAACTTATTATTTGTTTTTGTCAGAAGGAGTGCCATGCAACTTTCGTTGCAATAAATCCCCATTTTTGGATAGCTGCACTGTCTGTTTTGTGGGTGCCTCTGTGACAAGTGTATATTGCAACACCCTTTCACCCACAATTTAGATGCAGAATAGCAGTTTAGGCTCCTGTACCCACTGATAATGCTATAAGCTTGTCTTCTCAAATACTGATAAGAAACAAATGAGTTTTGTTTAACAAACAAAAAAGTTTAACCTACTGTGTCAGGCCAGTCATATAAATATATTTGCTTTATGCAAATTAGAATAGGAAGTATTTTAAAAATACTCGGCAAAACCAATATTGTTTATTGAGGACAGAGTTTGTTAAGTATGAAAATGCTAAGAAGTGTTTACATCTGGCTGTAAAGGTCTGTCCATTTTAAGCCAGATCCCAATACCCATAAAAAAGAACATCATAATGTAAATGGGCCATAACATCCTCTGATACATTGGACACCCCCTCACTACTGCTTGGTTGTCTGGCATATTCACTGTCGTGTATACAAACATATAGAATGAATTATGGTACTTTTAAATGTACGACAGTAGATCTTGGAGAAAAGTTTCCAATATAACTCAGCAGTATTAGATATTATGAAAAAAAAAAATATCCTAAGGTATCTTTGATGAAGTGGTCTAAAACACTGTGAGCCAGAAAGCTTGTTGACATTGTTCAGCAGTCTGAATTTTTCTGTGAGACATACATTTTAAAGTAATTGTCATATCAAGGGGAACTTCAAGGCCTGCTGATAATAGAAGCAAAACAAACCCTTTATCCTTCAGAACAGCAAGATAATGTTATAAATAATAAAAAAAAAAAAAAAAAAAAGGAAAGAAAGAAATAGACAACAGTGCTAAGAAAACTTCTCAGTATTCTTTTTCTAAGCCTTTAACTACTTCATGAACTGTTATATGGTACTTCACATCTGAAAAGACTGTTTTTTTCATTATAACATTAATATTCCTTGGGACAATACTCATATTCATATGAGGATGAGCTGAGAGACCACTAGTTGTTTAGTCTGGAGAAGACTGAGAAGGGGTCTCATGAATGTTTACATATATCTGAAGGATATCACACTAAAGATGCAACATTGTTCACACATTAAGGAAAGGTATAACCAGAGAAACTTTCAGGGTAGAGTGCAATTGGTATGCCAGGAAACCATTTCACAACAGTTCCCTAGGCAACACTGCTTGCAAGCAGCACAGGGGATGGAGTGGACTGAAGATTCCATGGCCAGGCCCTGTGAAATCACAGTGAAGATGGGAACTTGATGATACTACAGGACTGATAAGCTGCCTGTTTGTGACTCTGTGCCAACAGTCTGTCAGTTTTTGACAAAGTACTGGCCTTTGTGTGAGCTTTGCTCATTATAATCTCATTATAATACCAAAACACACCTCCATCCCAAAGGCAACTTGCCTCCAAAGTACAACCACTCCTCACTGAGCTCGAGCTTTGAATTTTCTTCAGCTATATATTTAAAAGTGAAGCAAGAGAAATTTACACCAATCGTAATAATGGTATGTATGACTTAAGTCACTCAAGCTTCACCTCGAAGGTAAAAATTATTATAAAAATGGTTTAAGTAAGGGGGGATGTCAGGGAAGACATTATCCTGGAAATCCGGATGGGTACTATTGCTGACAGTCTCTGACTCCTGTGATCAATCAATAGCCTGAACCTCACTTCCCCCCCATAGTGACGTCTTTGGGTAAGATCCAGACTTTCCAAGTATTTCCGTGGGAAAGTTAGAAATTTTACTGAGATGCTCTTCAATTTAATGCGTTTGGTATACCTATACATGCTTTGCAGACAGTGTATTTATCACTGCCACTCCACAAAAACTTGTATTTCTGTTGCTCTCAATAAACTGCACTATTCATGCTGCTAGTCTCAGAAGTTCTCTTATTGGGCGCTGTCAGCTCCCTACAGGCTGAGTGAGATCATGAAGCACAAGATAGGGAGTGCAGTGCACTGTTAGTGAATCTAGAACTGTGAGGGTTCAGATGCACTGAACACGACCAGATTAATAGTGCCAAATTGGACATCACCTCAGAATCTAAGCCCAGACACCCCCAGCCCCTCTGATATCAGAGGACCAGCTGGAATGCAAGGGGGTCTATTTTCTTCCAAATTACATTACACTTTCACACAACAACCAGAATGTCTGTTTCTTGAAAACTTGTACTGGAGTGTAAACACCTAATTTGGGCTGTTTTAATAGAACTTCCGTTTAAAACCCACAGAAAGAAATCTTTCTGCCTGTAGAAACATCTGGGGAAGTGTTCCTCATCCTTTCAGGGTTTTAAGACAAAACAGGAATCACTGTCACATTCAACCTGTCCTTGGTAAAGGATCCTTAGACTGTGCGAGAAAAAGAAGGCACCGATAAAAAAGTGAGAAAGTGATGCTGTGCTGAGTCTGAAGAGACAAACAACGAAAAGTAGTTATTCTTCTGCCTGATGATACAACAGGAATAAAGAGAGATGCTAGTAGAGGGTAATTGCCACATGTTAGTGGGTTGTGACATATGTGCAAGTGGGAAAGAATGTGAATGAATGAAAACAGGAAAACAGAAAGAATGCATGATATATGTAATTTTTTTATAGCAGTAAGCATGGTACAACAATGTTCTCTTAATGCCTTGGCCAAACTTTTAAACTGCCACTATGAAAAGCCTGCTTTTAAAAATAGATTTAACAGTGTAATCTGTCTTCAGGTCTCCAACCATCCTGTTCTTACTTATATCTCATTTTTTATTCTGCGTAAGAGCAACAGGACATAGTCATAGCTGCTAGAAGTCAAGAAGAGGTTAGGAGAAGAGATGCTTACTGCTGATTTTAATAATTTTGAGGGCAGCTGTTAGGTTTAGAAACCTTTTCAGGATTTTCCCTTTGTGGAAATTACTGTGTCACCAAAACAAAGCTCTCTTCAGACAATTCTGTCGCATTTGTGTCTCATGTACCATTGAGATGAGGAAGGGTGTTTTGAGTTTGAAGTTTTATATGGACAGAAACTGAGATTTATATAGTATGGTTATATGAGTCACACTGAGTGTATGAATGTCCTGTTTTGTGAGTGTGAAGTTGTACACAAAATGTATTATAAGGTAGAGAGATGGGGCCAATGGTGCTATATGTCACTGCCAGAAATAACAGTACAAGATCATTTATCTTTATTTGCTGTTATAACAAAACTCATGTATTTTGGGGGCTTGTGAGTATTTAGAAAGAGAAAAAAGTCATCTGCCTTCATTTGAACAAGCAAGGCTGAAATGGACAGGAGAAAAACATAAATAAAGAATATTTAAAAAACATAGTTCTCCTTCTAACATACCAAATACAATCTGCATTGATAATTTTTGGTAAGAAAATATATGTGTAATTAATAAATGGGAATGCAATGATTTTCTTTTTATTTCATTGGCAATTTAATTTGATAACACTCAGAAGATTGAGTCTTTTTATATGTAGGCTTCCCTTTCACACACAAAAAATCTAGGCCACAAATGCTTCTATTTGGACATATAAGCACAGTAGTGTAAGCAATTAAATGTGAAAACTATAATGCCTTTACAGTATGTTCTCAACTTTGTTAAGCTATATAGAGACATTAATTAAAACAAGTGAATCAATGGGATTTTTTCATTTTACTTGTGAATAGAGATAATAGCAATAATGACTGTACTAAGAAGAGAAAACAAAGAAAACACAGTTGTTTGTAGACTTCTTGTCTTCAATGATTAATATTTTGCTTAAGTGAAAGTATTCTTTCAAGTCTTTCAGCCCTCTAGGAAGATGTTGGATGTAATGTTCCATACAAAGAAAGTTTCCCCTTCTGACATTTTGCTGTGCCATTGGAGTTCTCTCATGAGATGTTAAAGATTTCATTGTCTTTTTATGCAGGTTTGTGAAGAGTTAACATAATACCTGTAGCTGAAATGGATCAAGTGTTGCCAGACTGCACTGTAAGAATTTGTTGTTGCTTGCAGATATGTCAAATGAAAAGCACTTCAAGTATGTTTCTCTCTGTGTTTTTTCACAACAATAAATTGCTCTTCATTGTCTAATCTTTTTTACACACTTGAAAAAAATTAATGATTTACTTTTTGTTCTTTGCTTTCCAGATTCAACAAAACATGCTGAGGTACAGATTATCATGAAGAATTTATATAAATCTAACTGATACTACAGCGAAAGTGGGTAATTGAGCATTTGGTTTAACAAATACTGGCTGCAAATAACTCACAAGGCTTTCATAGCTCAGAATTGCAGCATTTTCCTCCATGCATCAGGATGCTTAGTTGTCTTCACTCAGGGACACAGTGTACAAGCACTGTTTCTACTGAAACAGAAACACTGTCCTGCCTCCTCAAAGTCTGCATTTCCTTAGCCTTCTAAGCTACCTGCTCATTATAATGCAGAACATTTCCATATGGCTTCTATAAAGATGCAAAGCTAAAAGGAAAAAGAAAAAAAACCAAAACAACACCATGCTCTTGTTCCTTTTAATTATGCAATGGCACTGGGTTGAGCATTTTGAATGGGAACAAAAAGAGTACAAATCACAGCCAACTAAGTTATACGTGGAACAGCTTTGATGTGGTTGTCTTGGGACATGACAGAATTATTTTGGTCTGGTGAGGGAAACGATAACCATTCACAGCCGTGCTGAATAAATCAAGAAAAATAAACAAGGTAGAATGTTTTTACACAATTAAGTCATTCTGAGACAGACAATTAAATAAAACTAAAATATCAAGAATTGGGACAGGGTCATATATTCCTTGTTTTGTAAAATAGTGTAATGAATAAAATGACTTAAAGAGTAGGCTGTTTAAAGAGTTAAAACAATTCTAATAGAAACACTGGAAATTCAGGAAGAGGAACTCTAGTACTTCTAGTGGTCACAACATATATGAGTCTAACAGTGAAGGAACAGCCAGTAAGTCAGTCATTGGAAAGAAATAAATTAATCAGGCTTCCGTGAAAATCCAGTGAAGGAAAAGGAGGCTTAGGTCAAGGTGGAAAAACATCTTTCTCTTTGCCCTAACACCTACCTTCTCTCAGTAATATTTCATATGTTCTGATAGACATTTTTAAGCATGGTTATGAGTAACTAGCTAATTTGTCATTTGCCTAGAAATGAAGATACCAAGAACATAAGAATTCCAGCAGAGACTTTTCTCTTTGACTGCCTTCTTAGTCTCATAAATTCCAAATCTTGCCTTTTCAAGACAGGCTTTCCCTGACACACAAAGAGATAGAGGAGGTTCCTTATGAATTGTGACACTGTGTTTAATAGAAAAAACACAACTTGTTCCTACAGATCAAAATAATTCATAAAGCGGAAGAGTCATTATAACGAGAACAGCGTTGTGTCAAAGGATTATACAAGCAGCTATTGTAGTGGCATATTTAATAGTAAATATAACACAGTTAATAATGAAGCCTCTAGTATTTCAGAGCAGAAATACCTTTTCATTGCTTAGCAGACTTAGCACAGTGGATCCCTGATCTTCATATGGACAGCCGATACTACTGTATTTATGATTAACAACAGAAGAACTTCATTAATTCCTGATCCCAGAGGTTCAGTAGTACAAGATAATGATTTTTCACAACAGTGACATTAAAACTTCAGATTGTATTATTCAAATGGGGAAGATTTTAATGCCTTATACACAATTAAAATGTGTTAAATGCATTAGGAGCACTAGATGGTTTGCTTCCCTTAGATGAATCACTGTGACAATCACAGATTAGGAAAATTACACATGAGATTTGTAATCAGCTTTTTGACACACATATTGATAATATTTGCTTGCAACACACAGAGAGACATTGAATGTGTACAAAAACTTGCCAGGTAATCTTGCCATATTCTGTACTGCATATTCATAATAGTAGAAAGGAACTGAGGGAACATACACGAGACACAGCAAGGAAAGTGCACAGCTGTATCGAACAGTCTTGAAAAGAAGGACAAGATGTTAATCTACGACAGTGAGAAAGGAACTGGATAATTCAGATTGCTTTGGGTGGGGACATTTTGGATACGGGCTTTTTTAATGTTATTGCTGGCATAGGTCAGACATATGGCATGTCTGTTATAGTACAGTTATACTGGTTTAGTCTAGTTAAGGATATTCTTTGATGTCCTCTACACAAATAGATCTTCTAATCCTTGGCAAAGCATAGAAGCCTAAAATGGGATGAGCATATGCTATTCTCTTTATTCCAAATTAATGGATTCATAAATGAAATACTGGAAAGCACAGACTTTAGATTTGAAGATTTAGATTTGAAGTCCCCATTCTCTAAAAAAAAATAAATCTGCTTATCAAAACACAGGCTGATTGCTGAATGAGCAACTCAATGTTTTCTAAGTCATTTCTCAGTACATCAAAAATCCATGTTACTCTCTTACATTTTATGAAATTCTGACAGCTGCCTTAATGAATCATACAGTAACTAAAAAAACCTCTAAGGGAATAAACAAATATGATGGCTCTAATTTTTTTCATTATACATGAAAATAATACCTGTGAAATTCAGTTATATAAATCACTATGTAAATTAAAATGCTTAATTATACTTAATTTTTCAGCATTTTAACAATATTTTCAGACATATATTTATAGTCCTGTTCTTACATGACTGTACTGAATGTTCAAGCAAACTTTAAAATTAAAATTGGCTGTTTCAAAGACATCTTCAGCAGCTGCATTAAAAAGTTTAAAAAATGAAATTAAAATTCTTAAAGTTACTTGAAGTATTTTATTAATAAAGTATGTATTTTTATGTAGGTTATTTTTTAAACAGAAATGTTTTGAGTGCTATTCCTGTTACCCTCAGAGCTTAAATTATCCTTTAAGTCAAATTCTAAAATCCCCCTTAGGTCCAATTGCTCTGGTCATTACTTCTCTCTAGGGCCATAACTGTTAGGAATTGCTAACTACTATATATATATATGTATATATAACTACTGTACTAACTGCAGAAAGGATGATCAACCTCAAGTTAGTATATCCTTGGTAACATCTGAGTCAGAGACACAGTCTTTTTTTACCAGTGTTAGTAGATACTAGTAATAAAATGTGTACTGCATATTGAAGGAATAATTCTTATCAAGAAGATGTGCCTGTCTTGGGTGGAGGAAGAGAAGCCCAGGTTGTTGACCATCTATGCTAGACTTTCAGTCTTCTCCCCACCAAGAAATGTATTCCCTTTTGTTATACCCTAATTCCATCTGTCCCTGCCTTCTAGGTGATGTTTAGCGATGGTTTGGGTGGGGAGTTAAGTAACATAGTCATGTATGTTTAGCATGTGCTCTGTTAGGCTCATTATCATACTTAGGGGTGTAAACTTTAACATTAATTTTGCTGTTAATTAGGCAGAGGTGTTCACTCAGACACTCTAGCCTTCAAGATTTATATAAGACCTGTTTGACTTTTTTGTTTTAGCCGAAACAATTTTCTATTCACAAGACTCGCTCCTTTGGCCATTTGGTGTGCTGGCTTAGAGGATCTCCATCTCCAGAAGAAGCACAAGAATCTCATGGGTGCAAACATCTTAACCTTTCTTACAAAGCACATTTAAATTAGCCTGTATTCCTGTCTCACAGCAAGCTAGGCCATTATCCCACAGATGCTCAGTGAGAAATCATGTATTATTAGAAATTTAATCATGTTAATACACACGAGGTTCATCAGATTAGTGTCAAAGGATCAAAAAAGCACATTCATCAGCATGTGTTAATTAACCAGATGGTAAATTCTGCCTTCAGATGTTGAATTGCCAATAGTTTTCCAGAGGCAGGGTCAATTACGTTTCATCCAAAGAGGCCTTAATCTGAAATTTTTCTTTTAAACAGATATTTTCTGCTAAGATATTTTAATTTTTACCACGCCTTTATTGAAAGGAGAAACATCTTTTAACAAACTGTCTAAAATCTGAATTACTGTTAAATTTCTGAACTATCATATTTGATACACATACCCTACTACTTATAATTAATTTTGCTTATACTGATGATTTTATAACTCTTTTACTTGAGCTACAGTTTGCTTGCAAAAGATGTTTGTCATATTTGATGACACAGATATGAGTGACACTCATACACAAAAAGGTAAGCAAAGACTATAAAGCAAGAAGTGAACAACAAGAAGAAATATGGATTAGTGTTGCTCAATTTATGAGAAGTATATTAAATAACTGAGACATAGCAATTATTATTAAAAAAAATTCCTATGCGTATGCATGTGGGTAAGAACAGATGAGAAACTTCACTGAGACTGCTTCCTAAGTTTCTGTCTTTGACCCAGATACAGCAACTGTTCATGTACATATACAGCGTTTACAAAGAAGCACAGAAGTTCTTTGAAATACTTTAGTGCTACTCAGCCTTGCTAGAGTCTAAGTAAACACTTCCCTAACATTTAAATTACAAATCAATTATCTTGCCAGTTTCTCACTTCTTACAAATATTTTTCTGTGGCAAATTATGGTGCTTTTTGAAATATGCAAGTATTTAAAATAGATATAAATAAAACTTGTTTGAGTCTTAATCTTTCTTTATAGTACAAACCAGTAAGCTTATTATGATAGCATTAAAGTGAACAATCCAATAAGCAACTTTCTATCTTTTCATTGTACAGCTAAGATCAAAATATTGTGTAAGAAGCTGCTGCTTCAATTGTAAAGTAAATTTCATTTTTTTAATCAAACACCTTTAAGTTTTGTTTCAGTCTTTAACCATTGTGCTTTTGCATTTAGATTAATTTTCCCAAAATTTTCCAAATCCTTACACCGAATTACACAGGAATTTACAACATATGTCAAGTGTATGTCTACTGAGTAGGATTAGTTTCAATGAAACATGGAATTTGTGCAACAGATTTCCTTTTCAGTGACCAATGCTGTATGCCTTATTCAGGACTCTACAATATACTAGCATAATAGAAGAAAAAAACCAAACAACCAATGAACAAGCAAACAAAAAACCAAAACAAACACAACACACACCCCCAAAAAAACCCTACAAACAAAACCACACCAAAAACAAAGGGAAAAAAAACCCCAAACAAACACAAACAAAATAAAATAACTGTTCTTGACAATATGTTTTTCTTTACCTTAGAAGTACTGAAAATTTAAAGTGGCCTCTGTAACCAGGTAAGAGTACAGTAACTTAGGTTCACTGTTTATATAGACATGACACGTTCCAAATTTTCAAAACTCAATAGATCTCCACTGAGCAGAGCAATTAATTTCATTTTGCAGTGTTAAGTACAAATAACATGGCACAAACAAAAGAAATGGTGTACAGAGTAGGTTGGAACACACTGAAAAATGTATTGGATCACACTTGGACACTCAGACAGTGGATAGAGTCATCTTATGATAGCATTGTAAGTGCCTATAAAGAGAGTTGGTAGTTATATGCTATTAATTTACACTGCATGTTGATTGGATTTCAAAACTGAGAATTAATGAAAATTAGAGGTAAGAACATGGTGGTATAGAAAGCCTTTGTAACATACATAGAAAAATATAAACCTGATATTTTTTCAGTAAAAGCTCAGACCCCACAAACTTAAATGACATAGATGGCATTAGGCCTACTCATTGAATAAACAAACAAATGAAAATAGTAGAACTGTTTTGGGGAAGAATATAAAATTTTTTTTTTGATCAGTTATCTTGATTTCATTCTACCTAATGGACTACATAGAATGGTATATCTGCAATATGCTCTTATACTTTATTTTCTTTCTGAAAACACATTCTCAGTCATACACAAGAATTAAAATGGAAAAAAAGTACCTACTTTTACCCTCAGTGCACTTGTTCAAATTGATGGGCTTACATATATTTCTCAAAACAAAATAATAAAGCTCATGTGTGCCTTGGGACGATTTTAAAGGAAGACTTAATATATACCTCGTACTATATAAGAAAAATAATCCATTACTCCCATTTAAGTAATGCCATAAAAATATGACAGCCATGAAATCATGATACTGCATCACACCATATCCTGGCATACGGATCTCTAAATTTATCATTGCATGTTAAAGATAGAGTCTCTGAGTTTTACCCTGTAGATTCAGATGTATTACCTCACAAGAAAACAATATGCTCTGGCTTGAAAAAGCGCTGATAATCTCTTATTAATAAAGGATATAAACATATATTTTCCATCCTAGTAGCATTATTTCTCACAAACAAAGATCAAGAAAGTACCATAACAATACATTAAAAAAAAAAAAAAGTCAGAGGAATTTGACATCTTGAACTTCTTGGAACTTGACATCAGGAGCTCTAGAACAAGGACGTGCAACAGGGAGACACATCTGAGAGGACTCGTGCAGCATTATGCATGGCATCCCAGAGATGGCATCCACCTATTTAGAAGAGACAGGATAATCTTCACTAGCATGTTTCTGACTTAGTGAATTGTGTTTTAAACTAACAAACCTGGCTTGTAAAGTCCAATCTGTGACATCCATCTATTCATAATCAATACGATGGATGAGTGCACCTACCAGAGACACAAAGAATGCTTCCTCAACTTTTTCCAAAGGCAAGAACCATATCCAGCCATCATGCACATTATCTGGGAAAAAATCCATGAGGAACTGGAGTTCCGTCTGAGAGTTATGATGTCACAAGAGCCACAGAAACTTGGTTTGAAAACTCTTATGGCTGGAAAAACACAATGGCTACAAACTCTCTTGGAAAAATAGGAAGGGAAGAAGAGGAGGTGGTGTTTATATTATTTCTCTTTTATAAAAGAGAAATCTTTGCGGTACAGTTGTTCCTGTAAAGAGGAATTCTGTAATCAAAAACATCAAAACATTGTAATATAACAAGGAGTAAGGAAGTATGTAAAAAAGCCTCTGTTTCACCTACCTCTTCTCTAATTGCTTGGGCTTTATGACTTTTTCTTTCTACTGTCTAGTTATCACCACCTTTAAGCTACACCAGATAGCAGCAAGACAGAGATCCCAAGGAAGCCACCAGAGCCAATTCATCTGAGAAATAAATATTGAAATACACAAGACATGGGCAGAAATGAGTGAGAAACAAAGAATAAAGTTGCTTTACAGGCAGCAAGAAGCCTCAGCCTCCTCTGTGAGTTTCTGTCTCCCTTCTACAGTCCTGGAGAATCATGTATTTCACATCAGGTAGCATTTCAAATTCTCTTTCACTCTTTGCATCTATGCCAAAGGTACAGGGAGCACTATAGCCCTGTACAGAGCCAGAGTATTCATTCCTTCAATTTCATGTCACAGGTTACCCTAATCAGCTCAATACAGGTGTCTGGCAGCACATATTGTCTTATTCTCCCTGTTTTACATTGGAACTGCACTACAGCTGTGGAAGTAGACAGGTTCAATGACTGGAAAGTCATTTGTATTTAAAGGAGGCATCCATAGATGATATGGGAGTTCTGCAGAAATCATGCTATAGTCAGAGGGTTATGTAAGTTGATTTTTTGAGTTTACCTTTAAAATGTTAAGGTACATACTGGGAACAAGTCACTTTAAAAGATAATATGAACTCCACATTAACACGTACCATTCAGAATAGGCACACAGTATTTAACGTGCACAACTCCCTCCTATTTCACATATTGTTTGTTCACAATGGACATGTGCATTAATTATTCTCCAAGCAAACATTCCCAAAGTTATTTAAAACTCAAAAACATTTCCAACTTTAACATGTTATCACATTTTATTAGGATATAATGAGATATAAGAATAAGTAAAGTAGTTGATTCAAGTAATTGCATGTACTGTTTACTGAAAAAGAACTCTGAAATCATCTCTGTTTATTGTTATTATGTGCTCACACATAAACCCTCAAATGCGGTTTAAGAGATTTAAAACAGTAATTGTATTCACAGGTATATTCATTACACAGTTTTTCCAAAACTGAGTTAATGTTTTTTTAGAGCAAGGTCATTCATTACATGATGTTTTACATGTCTTGAACAACTAATCTTCAGAAAGAAACAAGCATTACATGCTTTTCCATCTATCTTTTCTGCTAGTATTTCTGCTATTCTGTTATTAGTTCATAAATACTGTACAGTAAATTAATTATTTCAGTTAGATATGCACCATCTTTCAGTTGACTAACATTATTATGTACACACACTATGGAATAATACGTGTGCATTACAACTTATTTAGTCCTTCTGTCCACACTATTTCTGATATGATCTAGGATGCTGTTGGCTTTCTTGGTCCTATTGCTGGCTCATATTCAGCCAGATGTCAGCCAACACCCCCAACGATTCTTTTGCATAGTTAACTGTCATATAGCCTTTCCCGTCCCCTTTTGTCTCCTGGTAAATGAATACAGCTAGGAGTCCAGAGTTACTAATTCAGATTATCTTTTTTTCTTCACTTCAAAAAGTGAAGGCTGAACAATCTCTTGCTATACTCTGACAAAGAAGAAACATAGGAAGAGAAAATAAAGCAGACATTTTGACTAGACAATCATTAAAAGTTAAAAAGAAAGAGAAAAGTCATAGTGGTATAATAAAGGCAGAATAGATTAAAGAAGTAAAAACTATGAACTCGAGACTGGTACCATTCAAATTGCAAATCCAGTAGTAAAAAAGCAAACAAATGAAAAGAATACCTTTTCATGCTATATTCTGAAGTAAAGTACTGCTGGAAATTCAAGAAAGATTTATCTGAGAAAATGCTTGGCTCTGAAATGCAAATGAACTCATTAAACAAATTAATATTTTGCCTAAAAATACTTGTAGGCAAGAAGATAAAAACAACCCTTTCCAAGACAAGTAAAGTGTTGATAATTTTCCTACATAATCTTTGTTGTTTGTATTTCCTGATTTCCATCTTTAACCATTACAGCTACACTTCATTTAAAATTCTTATTTGCACTTTCACTCACCCTGAAGTAGTTAAATGTGCATAGAATCAGAGGAAACCCTAAGCAACAGTATTGCATAGACACGTGTGTACATGGTCTCAAGATCCCAATTCCACAAAACCACCAGGCCAGGAATAGAACTCATCTAGTGTCTGCGTGTATATAATCTTGGTATATGATAGCATAATAGCCCCTCTATACAATTAATTTCAGGAAAAACAGACCTAGTCCAAAACCACTAGATTCAATAGCATGGGCTTCCACAGCTCCAGAGCTCACAAGTTCCATGGACAGAATGGGTGTCCTCTACAGGATACAGCAGTGGGAATAAATACAAAGATTGGCAGACACCTGATGAGGCTATTTATATATTAAAATTATTTTCCTGTCTCTCCTGGGCAGTTTAACTTTACTTTACTCATATTGCACTTTGACTGTGATGTAAGTAGTCTTGAGTAGAGGGTAGGACACAATTCACTTGGATAGGACAATTTTCAGATGTCTTTTTTGAAAGTAAAAGGACTTCTCAAAAGTTCAGCAATTATGTGGCAAAAGTATAATTCTTAATAAGACAGTCATAAATCTATTTATGAACAGAAGTTTTTAGTGTCTGTTACAATTTCACATATTCCTGAATGTAACTTAGGTAGCTCTTAGTTTTCACCTGAATATCTGTAATTTTTTTCTATCATCAGTATTGTTTCAGAAGATACTATACACTATAAGAGTATTCTGACCTGTTTTTCAAAGACTAACAGGAAAAATGGTTGTGCTTGATGTGTTTTCTATATGTTTTTTCTATATCTGAAATGGTGCTTTATTGTTCCTCACTTTATTTTTTTGACATTTAATGATAAAATGAGTAGCATCTTGGTAGAATCTTAAAAATGTTCTGGGAGAACATTTCTGTGTAATCGATAACATTAAACAAATTCTTTTCAAGGTAATCTTTTAAGCTCTGTATCATGCGAATATTAATAAAAGAGACCAAACTTGCTCTTCTATGCAATAATGCTCACTACTTTATCATGGGGATTTTGTTGTTTATAAATATAATAGGAGATTTTTAGTATGAAAGCCATGGAAAATTTGAATGCCTTTGATGTATGAAATCACTTGAACCTGTACAATATTTTATGATTCATTCAGTGTTAGTTATCAGAATGCTGTAATGTTTATATCATTAAATGACCTAACTAAGCAAGAGTGAAGTAACTGGGGATTAGATATACACTTAATAAATGTATCTAATTTTTCCATTATATATATACGCTAATTGTCTACTGCAAAATTTATGAATATGCTAATAAAAATCAATACTTCTTCACATTGCTTAAAGACAATTAATGAAAACAGCCACTTTTGCTAGTGGGTTTGCTTATCTAATAATAACCAAAACTACTATTTACATTTTAATTTATAAAGCTTGTATTATTGGTACAGCATAGAGAAGTATTGAAATGTCATTTTATATTGAATAGTATTTCATCACTGCAGTGCGGTGGACATAAACTCAACAGCTGCTCAGAATGAGTGTGCTGGAACTCATTGAATGGAACTCCAAAGACCCAAAAGAAAAAAACACAAAGAAACTACCAACCACTGTAAAAATCAAAAGCAAGAACCTCGTTGAGAGTCAGCATTATTTAGAACATCTTTGTGTATTCATATCAGCGTTCTAATATAAGTGTAGTGTTGTAGCGTTTAAGCAGAATGAACTGAAGACATGTACTTCCCATGACAGAAATAAAACACGAGATTTTGTACATATCTGCATCTTAGACAGTTTAGCTATTAAAATATAGGAGTTTTGCCATCTGGAAAAGTACTAGGAATTGAATGTAAGCAGATGAATCTGTCAAAAGGAGTATATTTTCTCCCAATTTAAAAATGGGAGAAAAATTAAGCCTGTAAATTGGAATTGACCCACAAGAATTCCAACTTGCGGGATATGCATTTGTAAATGTTGAGTCACATTTCAAAGAAAAAGAAGCATCAACCATGGTGTTTACAGTCTTGTATCATTGTCAATTATTCTAGTATTCTACCCCCTCAAAAATAAGTTAACAAATATTAGATATTAGCAGCTAGGCATTACTTAAAGGTTAATCCATTTACAATTTCAAAACATACACATAAACATACATAAATGAAGCATTTTCATTTAGAAATAGGGTTTAGAAAAAGTGTTCTTTTTTTTCATGACAGCTAAGTGCATTATCTATTCTGTTCTGTTAAGGAAAAAAAGATAAAGTCTCTAACTAGATGGATATTCAAAGCCTCTGCTATTTAAACCTTCAGGCAAAAGTGAAAAAACTGCACTCTGAAAAGCAGTAGTGAGTGAAGCAGGTAAATTATTAGGATCAAATTAGCAGGTTTCAATCTTCTTTAAAACAAAATTTTGGAAAAATTTATTGGAGAAACATTACCACCTCCCCACCTTCTAAAGCAACATAGAACTCAAATGTCACAGTAGCTGAGGGTAAAGAACAGGACACACAAAAAAGTACCTAATCTTGGTGAATTTGGATAATAATTATTGTAACTTTAAATACCTCCTCTTTTAATTTAGATATCTGACTGCACAGTGTATAAAGCATGTTTTACTTCTAGCATACTATGGTTACCCCATAAGGTGTCGGTAAGTGCTCGATAGTAACCTTTTTAGTGTATTTAGCAAGTTGTGGTAATAAGCAATAAAACTAGTATGCGCTAAGGCAGGAAGTGAAGGATACTTAGAATCAACAGTGTTGACAAAATATTTTACTCTTTCGTAGGAAAGAGTTATAAGACATTAAAAGCAAATTGAAAAATAATTTTGTTTCTCTGGCTTGTAACAAGGATTCTAACTTATTTAGATCCCATGCACCTGAGGAAATATACCAAAAGATTAAAATGGCTTGGTGAGCAACAAAACCAGAGAATTATAAAAAAAAAAATAAAATATTTCAAAAGCTAAACATGCTAAAAATGTACATTAAAAATTAGCCAAAAGTAATAAGATAAAACTAAAACCAGAGTTTATCCCTGAAAATATGATTTGGACAAAATTAAATGATGCAGTCAGTTCACAGTTGGTAATTTATCACTATGTGTAGATAAAGGGAAAAAAAACCAATTATATTCTTTTGTGAAGACAAACAACTTTAAGAACAACAGAGCTTTAATGGGGCTTTTATTTGAGTCAGCAAAAGAAACTTATAAGAGTCGTATCATTTGATACATATTTTTTTAAAGGTTTTGATTGTTAATCTTAGAAATGTTTGTACATTTTAACACTGAAAGAGTCATAAATTCAATGCAAGTAGAAGAGTTTTAATGAAATAAGGTTGAATTGGGAATTTCTGTTTCTACTCTGGAAATTTTATTATTTATTTGACCCTAGGCTCAGCCAGGCCAGAGTACTGTACTGAGCTGACTATTGACTGTGTTAGGCCTTGATTCAAGGGTAATTAAAAACAAACAAAAACAACTTCCAAATGAATATTTTTAATTGCTATTTTCAATTCCACAAAATAATGTAACAGTTTATTTTACTCATTTATTTTACTATTTTGAGGTGTAAACATGATTTTTTAAAAATTTGTACTTAAATAAAACAGTAAATCATCTTTATATATGATATAATATAAAGTTAGAAGGCAAATATATATAAATAATGCAATTAACATATTTAAAACAGTAGAAGGTTTCAGTGGATATTTACTGGTTAAGCTTTAATAACAATATTTATAATAAAATTATTTTCCCTGCACACAGAGGTGATTACACATAATTAGTGTTAAAGTAACAAAAGTAAAAATGCTAATGGTAATTAATTTCATCTTTCACCTTACAACATACATTTAATAGATGCCAGTGAGCAATCACAAGCAATATCAGCACATTAATCTGTCTCAGTCAGGTTTGAAAGTGTTTGCGATAACTTAACTCTAGAACATATTTTTTTTCTCAATCTTCCTTTATGTGAAAAGGAAAAGAACCCTGATACAAAATGTGTGTTCAAGTGTGTAAAGTATGTAGAGGCAACATACACTCTTTCTTTTTTTTTTTTTTTTTTTTTAATAAACTATGTGTTCATAGAAGGTTGTTTAGAAAATGTAGTATTAGCTCACAATTCCCACAGAAAATATTTATGATTTTAGACTTTTCATTTTCTTCTCCACTCCCTCAGATGTAAAATTGTATTATCAGCTTTTTAATGTTAACCATCTTCCATAATAAGCCAAAGGTTTTTTCCAACATAAATAATTTTATGATTCTATGAAAACTTGAGAGCTTCAATTGAAAAAAAAATTAAAAATTCTGCATATGGAAACATAATCTATGAGTTCACAGCCTAATGCACTGAAAAAAAAAAAAAAACAGAATGAAAAATAATATTTTTTTTTCATCTTAGAAATGTGAATGTCGCTTTTCAAGCAATTAGCTTTCAACACCAATGCTGGCAAAGCTACTGACTATTTTGCTATTAAGAGAATATAGTAACTTCATTTTTATTAGTACTTTAGCAAAGGAGGGATCGTAGATCTTGCTTGACTTTTGTTTTATCTCTGTTTCAGTAATAACACAAAATGAAGAAAAGGGACAAAATTAAATTATAGATATGAAATGTGACTGAAATAATATGTCGGGCAGCTGTCAACTCAAAATACTCAAAGTTATTTAAAGGAAATGTCACAATTTTTAATTAACACTGACCAGGAAATTTTATTAATAAAATGTGGGGAAAAGAAAAAAAAAGAAAAACCTGGTTACCAAGGTTGAAATAGTGTATTTTTTGCTTCATTCTTCACTGGTAACCATTTGAGCTACACCACCATAGCCACAGAGGGCACTATCTGGGTCTGGGAGAGTGAAGAATCACCAGGGTAGGAGCTGGTTAGGTTCAGGAACACGTAGAGAACCTGATGGTGCACAAGTCCATGGGAGCTGATGAGGTACACCCACAGGTCCTGAAGGAACTGGCAGCTGAAGTTGCTAGGCCACTAGCCATCATATTTGAGAAGTCATGGCAGACTGGCGAAGTTCCCACAGATTAGAAAAGGGGAAACATAACACCCGTTTTTAAAAAGGGAAGCAAAGAAAACCCAGGGAACTACAGACCAGTCAACCTCACCTCTGTGCCAGGTAAAACCATGGAGAAGATCCTACTGGTATCTGTACTAAGGCATGTGAAAAATAATGAGGTGAACAGTGACAGCCAACATGGCTTCACCAAAGGCAAATTGTGCCTGACTAATTTGGTGGCCTTCTACAACAGACTTACAACTCTGGTTGATATGGGAAAAGCAACTGAAGTAATCTACCTGGACCTGTGCAAAGCATTTGACACTATCCCACATGACATCCTTGTCTCTAAGATAGAGAGACATGGATTTAATGGATGGACCATGCAGTGCATAAGGAACTGTCTTGAAGGCCATACTCAAAGAGTTGTAATCCATGATTTGATGTCCACGTGGAGACCAGTGAGAAGTGGAGTTCTTAGGGATCTGTTCTGGGTCCAGGGCTATTCAACATCTTTTTCAGCAACATGGACAATGGCATCGAGTGCACCCTCAGCAAGTTTGCCAACGACAGCAAGTAGTGTGATGCGGTGGACTTGCTTAAGGGAAGGGACACCAGCCAGAGTGTCCTTGACAGTCTTGAGAAGTAGGCCAATGCAAACTGCATGAGGTTCAACAAATCAAAGTGCAAGGTCCTGCATCTGGGCTGGGCCAATCCCAGGCACAATTACAAGCTGGGTACAGAGTGAATTGAGAGCAGCCCTGAAAAGGACTTGGGGGTGTTGATTGATGAGAAGCTAAATATGAGCTGGCAGTGCACTCATGTGGCTCAGAAGGACAACTGTATTCTACGATGCATCAAGAGGAGTGTGGCCAGCAGATCAAGAGAGGTGATTCTCCTCCTTTGCTCCTGTGAGACACCACCTGAAATACTGCATCCAGTTCTGGTGTCCCCACCATAAGAGGGATATAGATCTGTTGGAATGAGTCCAGAGGAGGACCACAAAGATGATCCAGGGGCTGGAGCACCTCTGCTACGAGGATAGACTGAGGGAGCTGGGATTGTTCAGCCTGAAGAAGACTGGGGGAGACCTTATAATGCCTTCCAATACCTGAAGGAATTGTACAGGAAGGCTGGAGAGGGATGCTTCACAAGAGTGCCCTGTGATAGGACGAGGGAAAATGGTTTTAAACTGAGGGAAAATAGGTTTAGATTGGCTCTTACAAAAAGTTCTCCCTGGAGGTGTTCAAGGCCAGGTTGGACGAGACTTTGAGCAACCTAGTCTAGTTGAGAGGCATCCTTGCCCATGGTGTGGAGGTTGGATTAGATGATCTCTAAGGTCCCTTCCAACCTAAGACGTTCTATGATTCTGTGATAATTCCATTTTGCTCATTCCTTGCTCAGTAGTGGCAGATGATGACTTCTTGGTAACCACAGAAAGCAGCATTTGCAAAAGTACTGGAATAAAAGGAGTCTCCATGCAAACAGTGCTTAAAATTGGGTAGTAAAATATGCTAGTATAAAATGACATCTCTCCATGACTTCTATCATAAATAAATAGTCAAAACTATATAAAATACTATATAACAGTATTTTGTGACCATGTAAATCTCCAACACAATCTATACTACATCAAATGTCACACTGAGATGACAAGTTCGGACAAAACAACACCCCCAGAGGTCTTCTCTGTACTAGCTCCCCTTCTCTTAAGCAAATAATTGCTACTATCAGACAATATTTTGGGGATAGAATGCAAAAGAAAAAAAGAAAAATAAAATCTTCCTCAAAATCAAGGTAATAATACAGCACAATTCACCAATCACGTTTCTCATTTGTACTCTGTCATGTGAATACTGAGGTAGCAGTACAACAAATAAAAAAAAATCCCAAACCAACAAACCACCAGAAGAATTAAAAAGAAAAAATCACATTCATAAAATTTACTAAAACAAAGAAAAAATGGATTAGTACGTCCAAAACACCATGACATATAAGGAGAAATTTATGCTATCAAAGGGAACTTAATTGAAATGTAGGTACACTGCATTACAACTGACACATCTCATTAAAATCAGAAAGTTAAGGGTTCAACAAAAAGAAAAAAACAAATAACCCTAAAGCTTTCATTGCCAATAAAGCTGATCCAGGAAGTCAGTCCCAGAAATTAATCCCATAGTTTCTTTATGAATGCAGTTTAATAGATCAAATACTCATTTTCTCACAATTCCACAAATACTTGTTTAATCTTCTTCATGGAAAGTGAATGAGATGTTAATATTCTTTCTTGACAGTGAGGTGAGACCCAGTGGGATTAAATGCCCAGGAATATATACAATTTTATAGTTAAACTCATGGTTTAGACAGATCTTTTCAAGACATAATCCAGTATCTACATCCATGTTTTTCCAATACACAAATGAAGCTCATCGCTATATTGGTTTCTCTGATCATTTCCATAACAACCAGATATTAGCCAATAACTCTATTCCTTCAGTCATGTACTGACAGTCTTGAATGCAATTTGGAATGACAGATTTCTCCTTGTAATACCAAAGCACGATAATCAGCTAAATTCAACTCACTGACATTTCTAGAACAATCCTACTCAAAATCATAAGGCAAGGTAAGAATAATGTAGATGCTGTTTCGTCTACCTTTGTTATTTTCAGAATTTCCTCCTTGTGAAGAGTAGAGAAGCCAAAACCTTCCACATCTTTTTTCTTCAGTTACAAAACATGAGATGCTAAATTCTCGAACGCACTACACATTTTGAAAGACAGCAGCTACTAGAGAGGACTAACTTATAGTTCTCAGCTATTCAAGAATAAGGTAATTCTGATAACACTTCTTAGATCAAGCCAAAAATCACAGCGCTTAATAAACAGACAGGTTTCCTAGAATATAAAAAGCCATATTTTCATTCTGAAAAGATATTAATTTCTGACAACATGCTATAAGCTAGTTAAATCAGGCTGTGCCACTTACTTTACTTACATATCCATAGTCATCTTTTCCTTTGTTGTTTTTTAAAATTCTATAAAAATGAAAATATAAACCTCCCTAAGTACAGCAAGCAGTGCTTGCTATTCTGTCAGTGACTCACCAGCCAACTTACAGATTTACAAATAAATGCTATAAAGAGAATAATTTTCCAATTTTATAACTTTAACACTCCTGCCTTTTCACTCAATTCATATGTATATGAGTACCTGTGCATACATTAAAATGCACACAAAGAAAAAAATAAATAAATAGGGATTATAATAGTAATGTTATTGTATAGGTATTACTTCCTCGTGAGACAGAGAAAGAAGCACATTTTAGTCCTCATCAGTGACACTTGACATCAACAGAAGGAACATCTAAATAGTGCTCAACAATCTGATATTTCAGGTCTGTGTATGAACAGTAGGTAAATCCAGTTTATCTTCACACCTGTCCTTCATATGATGTCCCCAAATACATGTATTCTTCATGTGAAAGACAATATAAAAACAAAAGTAAGGAAATTTTTTGTGGAAACATAATTTCAGTAAGAAAACTTCACCAATAATGTGAGAAGTGGATTATACATGCATAATTCTAGGCATATGAGCTAGAACTAAGCCTTTTAAACATATCCAAGTCTTTTAAATGGATATAATATTGCCTGAAAATAATTTTTAATATCTAGGACTTTGAAAGATCCTTTGCATAGAAAGACGTTAAATTAGATTTTTTTATTGTCACATTCAAAGACACCTAGACAAACCAATATAGCTAATTTGTATAAAATTAGTTCTGTTTTCTGAATATCTTCCTCATCAGGCCTCATTTTAGAAATTTCTAATGCCTGGTGTCACTTGTTTCCCCTCTCATATTTTGAAATGAGACTAATTCATACTTTTTGTACTTCTTGGTAAAGTTTTAACATCATTGGTGTACATAGTAAGTTTCCCTAGTAATTAATCCATACCAAACATTAACAAGCATCTACTTCAGGAATTTAAAAAATATTAAAAAATAATTACAACTGTCAAATTGTTGAAAAAAAACTTAAGCTCTATTTTTAAGATTTTTTAGATGGTAAATATGAATATAAGTGATGTTATGTAAATGTTTAATATGAATGGAAAAAGTATGAAATAAGTGATGATATGAAAACAATGGCTACATATGAAATCTGAGGTGCTATATTATTTAATTTATAGATCTAATTTACTGGGCTAGATTATATACCATTTTATGTTTAAGTACTTACACAACGTGCAGCTGTATTTAGTATTCATCTAAATCTTACTATGGAAATTCACTGAATCTCATTTGTGTATTAAATACTCTTGAGAGTAAAAAAAAAAAAGAGTGAAATATTTATTGGTATTATCCCCCATACTCCCAGTGAATTTCACTTGAAGGATCTGTTAACAAACTTATGACTAAACTGAAGCAGGGCTCTGCATTTTGTGACATGGATTTCCCTTAGTGTCAAGATCCACAGTAACTTAAGACTGATTTGCAAATTAATTTAAATAAAGATGGTGGAAATCACCAGATATTGTCTGAAGGACTCAAAGGTAGGACAGAAAAGAATTACTAAATCTTTAGAAAATTGTCTCAATCTAAAAATTGTCCCCCTGTACTCAGCACTGGTGAGGCCTCACCTTGAGTACTGTGTCCAGTTTTGGGCACCTCAGTACAAGAG
>WTSP01023390.1:0-12345 GCA_025331215.1 Actenoides lindsayi | reverse complement strand
CAGAAAGGGTTGTCAGGCACTGGAATGGGCTGCCCAGGGAGGTGGTGGAGTCACCAGCCCTGGAGGTGTTTAAGAGCCCATTAGATGTTGTGCTTACGGACATGGTTTAGTGGTTTTGATAGGTCTAGGAATAAGGTTGGACTTGATGATCTTGAAGGTCTCTTCCAGCTGAAACTATTTTATGACTCTATGATCCCCAAGTCTGTAGCTTACCATGGACTTATTATGACCCAAGTGCAGGACCTGGCCTTGTTGAACCCCATGCAATTAACCTTGGCCCACTGATCTAACCTGTCTAGGTCCCTCTGTAAAGCTTCCCTACCCTCTAGCTCTATTTCAGAACCACTGAGCACATGTTTCCACTGGAAGAAGCCCATAGACCCAAAGGGCTTAGACCTCTGAAGGTCAGTGAAGCAGCAGGAAGACTTGAGAGTGATTATGTGAAGCAAACACCAAACATGGATCCTGTACTGCACTGGCCTGGTAAGGGGCTCCAGCTTCACCGACACTGGGTTTTTCCAGCAACACACGAGCAGTGATCCCTGTAACCCTCCAACCTATCCACAGAGGAGATCACAAAAATGATCTGAGGGTAGAACCCCTCTACTGGGAGGTCAGGCTGAGAGAGTTGGGGTTGTTCAGCCTGAAGAAGAGAAGGCCCCTGACAGACCTTCTTGCAGCCTTTCAGTGCTTCAAGGGGTATTCTGTCAGAAAGACGGGGACAGACTTCTGAGAAGGGCCTGTTGGGACAGGACAAGGGGCGATGGGTTTAAACTAAAAGAGGGAGATTTAGACCAGAGAAAAGGAAGAGATTTTGATGCTGAGGGTGGTGAGAGCCTGGCCCAGGCTGCCCAGAGAGGTGGTCACTGCCCCGTCCCTGGCACCATCCCAGGTGAGGTTGGCCAGGGCTCTGAGCAACCTGTTCTAGTTGCAGATGCCCCTGCTCCCTGAAGAGCTAGGTGATGCTGAACAACCTGCTTGCAACTCCATGATTCACCACTTTGCCCAAGTCCTCTAGGAAGTCCTGGCTGTTGCCTTCAGCCACCAGCTTAAGTTGCTGGAAGATTATTAAAGATAGCAGGGACAGGAAAAGCTCCAAAATGGCTCATTTTTTTCCAGTAAGCCCATTCCCCCAGGAAAGCATTTAATTGCTTTCTGATCCCACAGCCTCTGCAGGAGCCTCGCCTGACCACCCAACCATCCTCATATTTATTCCTCCACGGGGCCTGATTTGGACTCTGTTTTCCTTTCACTTCCTATTACTGTTCCCCTAATCCCCTCCTCCAGCCCTTTCCCATCCTTCAACCCGCATCTCTCCCTCTGTCCTTCCTCCTTCTGGCTTTCAAACATCCTTGTTCTGATATTTAGCAAGGGAAATGTCACCACAAGACACAGCGAGGCTTAGAGATGGACCAGAAATCAAATCCCCCCGTGTAAACAGCCCAGAGCATTGGCAGGGTGCAGCTCAGCAAACAAAGTGCAGCAGATCATGACAGGACATGAGCAAACCTCTAATTAATGACCTGACGAAGGGTCTGCCCCAGGTATGGGTCAGGGACTGACCACACAGCCTGCGCTTGTGGCAGGTTAGCTCCTGTCCTGGTCACCACTTCCACCTCACACATTTTGTAGGAACAGTGATGGATGAGATGAGGCAGGGGCTGTTCTCCCCACAAAGGCCAGGAACCTGTGCCAGCTGTTATGGGATGCTAAAGAAACCCAACCTGGGAGAGCACCATAGGAAAGCAACTTTCTCACTTTCAGCTATTTATGGAAATACCCAATTTGCTTAAGCTATTAAAAAAATATATGCATAACAAAACCAAGGACCTAATGGACGCATGAACCCCCCCTATCTCCGTGCAATTCCCGAGAAAGTTTTGCTGAGCAAAAGCCCCAGGAACTGACAGATCAAACTCCACCCCTTTCCTTCCGCACCACCACCCTTTAATCACCATTTGGTATTTAGCATCCAGCATAATAGGCTCACCATCAAACATATGCCAGCTTCGTGAAGCATTACTTCATCTATCATTGTCTCCCAGGCTGTCTCATCTACCTCCCAGCATTGCTCCTGCACCTCCTGAAATGCTTTGTGCAAAGCCACCAAGAAGGCTCAGAGCCAGCACAAAAGTTGCAGCTCCTGAAGAATGAGCTGGACTTGCTGCTCCCTGAAAGCAGCCCCGTCTGCTGCTAGCAGAGCTGATATATTTATTTTCATTAAATTTAATCCGGGGATATTCTTCTCCTCCCGCCTCCCCCCAAACAGTCTGGTTGTTGAAGCAGCAGGGCCCGGGAAAAGAGCCACCTTCCAGTTGATTTCTTATTCAGAGAAGCCAGATCCATGTTCCTGTCCCATTTAATTAACATAGAGGGGGAATTGGGTTGCACTGGAAATCGCTGCTCCATGCCTCACCACACAGCACAGAAAGCTGCTGTTGAGATTTCTACTCCCAACCTCAATGCAGGAACCAGGTCAGGGCAGAGGCTCCCCTACTCAGTGTCCCATCTGTGGAACTGTCACCTCTGCTCCCACCCAAAACCTCCTCATGCCAGCCAAGCCGTTGTCCCCAGCTAGAACAGAGATGCTCCAAACTCCTGCTGTGAGATTTGCTTTCGGGCTCCAGCTTGTCCCAATTCTAGAGATGAATTACACAAGCTCTCCCTACCTGTCACCCAGCCTCTCCTGGGTGGCAGGATCTAAATCACAAATGAAATGTGTCTCCTTCCCCCACTCTCCCCTGCACCTGGTTTCGAAACAATAGCTAAATAACCTCCCTCTCCTCAGCAGCATGAATCACCCAGACAGGTTGAAGTGACATGGGCAAATGGCTGATGTTTGAGGCAGTTTTTCTGGCCAGGGATAAAAATAATTAAAATAAGAGCTAGAAAAACTCTGTGATCAACTTGACTTCCAGGGCCAGGTGAGAGAAGACTCATTTGGGCTTTTGGTGGAGCTGGCACAGCTGTTGAGGGTCAACACTGCATAGGGATGAGTCTCAGGGTTTGCTGCCCCATCAATGGGGAATTTAGGTGACCCAATATAATGTTTCTCTTCCCTGCCAAAGGTTGCTGGAATGGCCCTCGGCATGTGCCCCAGGCAGGATCTGCAGCACCTTTAGTGTGTGATGACCTGAAGCACCAAGGTAAACTGGCATGGGAAGGAGGGGAAGTTTTAGGGCTAAACAGAATAACATACTGTGTAAATAAAATACTTGTGTAATCAGTGCTAAATTACGTAGTATAAGTTACAGGGAAAATATCCTTAAAGACTGTATTTCCCATTGTGAAGAATTGCTCCCTGTTTAGAAGCACACCAATTATTCCCTTAAACAAAGATGAGCCATACGTAATTTAAGGGTTTTATCACTCACACTTTGCAATAACGTGATTGAGTGAGTGGCAATAAATAAATCCCAGAACAAACCCTCTGAAAGCGAGAAAGGATACAGGACCACATTTCCCGTGGTTGCTCCAGTCGGTGGGTTAGGAGGAGATCAGGGTGACCCAGGGTCTGAGGGACACCCTGCCCAGGGAAAGCTCTCCCCAGCTCAAGCTGCAGAGAAGCAATGTCAAGGTGCCATCCTGCCCATTGCTGGTGCTCAGTTACCCTCTCCTGTCTGGATTTGATGCTTTCCAGACCTGGCAAAGCTGTGAAGTTCTCCATGGCAGAGTGCTCCATGGCTCTGGATAATGATGAGAGGAGCCCTTTGCTTCCAGACCTGTTGATCTCCCCCCACTAGTGATTATATTTATCCTAGATGCATGTTTAGGATGATGGCCAGATATCACCTGCTGAACGATCCAGCTGCTCTCCAAGTCAATGCAAAGTGGTCCCTCCAGTCCAGCTGAGTTTCAGGGCAGGTCATGGATTGGGAAAGAGTGAAAGCCTAATCCCAAATTTCTCACCCCCCATTTCAGAGCAGTTTCTGCATTGACTTTCAGAGCCCTTGAATCCAGCTTTCCCACGCTGGAGACCCAGGCTGGGGCTGTGCATTTAATGAGAACGCAATAAACTGCATCTCTCCCCTAGCAGTTAATTCTCATTCAATGCATTCTTAATATTCAATTACTATTTATGTAACACGCGGCAAAGGATTATCCTATTAAACCTAAATTAAGTGCTTCGTTCATTAATTAATACATCTTATTTCAAGTGCTGCCAACATTTATCCCTGGAAACACAATATTTAAAACCAAAACGCACAAATGAAGGAAAGGGAGCTTGTTTCCCCATTGCTTTTACATTTGCTTAGAGATTCCAATGAGTTATGGAGCCTATAAAGTATTCACCACCAGCTCTGCAGGAGGGAGACTTTCCCAGAAGAACAGCAGAGTAAAAATCCCAGTACTTTGGAGACGGTGTGTTGTCTCCCTTGGTAAGGAGGCAGTGGAAGGTCAGCCCCTTCCATCCCTCTATTTCCTCCATTTCAGTATTAACACAACAGGGAAAACTCTTCTTTTCCCCAGCCCTACTTGCTCTGCCAGGCAAACACACATGCAACCCCCAGCTCCTGTTTCCTCAGGGACCACAGGTTCTCACCATCCCATGGACACAGCAGCACTATCAAGCTCCTAGCAGCCATTGGGGTCAGACCCCAGTACACTGTTGTTTGTGGCCAGTGCTGTCTGTGCTTGGATCTTCTGCAGTGCTGCTGTAGCTGCCAAAGGACCACTCGCTGGTTATTACATCTCTAAGCTCCTTGGAGAGTTACATACCAGCACCACTTGACCTCCGTGGAATCACCCCAGGGAGAAATTGGCCCACAAGACCCACAACACTAGCGGCGAGCGGTAGGAAATGGCATGAAATCTCAATTAAGTCAAGAGTCTCTTTACAAAATAAATTCCTTCTTGAAGAATCAAACCCAGACTTCATTACAACAACTCAATTATACACGAGGCTGAGCTCCAGTGAGCTCGCAGAAACAAGAAGTTCACCGCAAGTATTTCACGCTTCTCTCAAATTATAACTTCCCTGCAATGCAAATGGAAAGTTCAGCAAACAACACACATTTCCCCAACACCACTTGGAAAACAAATTACAACAACGTCTGTTCAGAGGCAGAATGGAAGCTTCTGTATTGGCAGAAATTGGCTGGATTTCTGTGAACTTACTCCAGGGCCACTTTTTAGGGTAGAAAAAGAGGAGTTTGGTCCCCAAAGTCCCCCATCTCTCAATAAGAGGAAGAGCAGATACAAGGCATGAAAGCTGTAAATAAATTTTTTAAGCCCCTGGGTTTCCCTCTGCCAGAGGAGCTCAGTAGGATTGATTTTTTTTTTTTCTCAAGCCATCTTTCACTCCAAATAATGTCTTCTGAAATAAAATGACACTTCTGGCAGGCTGCAGCTTTGCAGGAGGAGAAGCTGTTCTCACAGAAGCATTCTCGCTGGCCTGGCTGCCCTTCGCCCACTCCTCCTCACCCAGCATCCTCAGGACCACAGCAAGCCGAGAACCCCACTCACAGCCCAGGCAACTTTGCTGTGCATGCAGACCACAGGCAGAGTCCCACTGGCAGTGGGGGGTGCTGTCTCCCTGTCACCAGCAATGCTGCAGGTCCCCCCATCCCAAAATCTCTGCTTTCTAGAAATGGAAACTCAGAGCAACGACTTTCACCTACCAGCAAACAGGGACCCCTCCAGTTCCAAAACCCAGTTCAGGAAATACGAATAAGTGGTCTCCATCCCTTTTTGGAAGCACCAAGGAACATTTCTGACTCCTTTTCCCCCTCCTGAGTTCCCAGCTGCTGCTATCTTGGTTTCCAACAAAGCAGCACCTTCCCCTGGGCTCACAAGGAGGTCACAAGATTTCATGTCCTTTCCAGAAATCCATCAGAAAAACAACAACAACAAAAAACCCCACCTGCAGGAAATCTTGTTATTTTCTGGTATGAAGGAAGATGGAACATCCCACCTCCCTAAAAAAACCAACCACAAACAAACAAACAAAAAATGAACCACCAAAACTAAAAAGAAGAATTTACAGGTAATTTCCTTGTCAAAAGTTCCTATCTGTAAATATAATCAAGATAAGACTGACATTGCAAATAGCTCTTTTTCTCTCCTGAATAAATTATTCAATTCAACACTGATCCTCTCTAACTGCTTTATATTGCCTTCTGCTTTCCTTATTTATTCTACTTTATTTAGTTCTGTAGAGAAGTGCTGCCAATAATTGAAATGAATTCAGGCAATTGCAGGATTCAACAAATCCCTCCCGTAGCCCCCAGCAGCTCAGCCCGATCCCCAGGGATCCTCGCCTGGCTCCTTCCCTACTCTGCTCTCCAAGCTGCCATGAACAACCTCTGGGTTAAAGCACACTGCACTGATCCATGGTTTCTTCTTCACCAGGAGTAGTCCCTCATGGAAGGAGCATCAGGGCTGGTGGCCAGATTATCCCTCCCATTGGATGGGAACTGTGTTTTGGGAGAGGCTTATCCAGGATGCAGAGAGCCCTCAGGGTTGGGAGAGCTTCCTGCATCTGCTTTCCCATCCCCAAAGGATAGAGGAAGTCCCATCCAACATCCAGGGAATGGCAATAACTTTGCTGAGCTGCAAACTGGTGGTTTAGGAGATTAGAGTTAAGCACAGGCAGATTCTCCTTGGTCACATCCCTTAATTGCTCATCCTTGGAAAGACAACAGCCTTTGACAGAGAGCAGGGGGTTCACAGCTCCGCACACCCACAGAGAATTTCTGAAGGCAGACCAAAATCCTTGTAACACATCAATAAAGAGCCACGCTGCACACAGCATTTGAGAGTGAGGAAGTAATATTACTACTGAAAAAAAAAAAGAAACAAAACAAACACCACCTCTGCAGCAGCACTGAAAGCTAATAAAAATATTACGTGAGAAACAGAACTGTTTTGAAGGAGGCAAATAATATCCACGATGATGACTCAATTACATAGAAGATTAGTGCTGGTCGGTTTGCAGAGCCAAAAGTTTCTCAGTGAGGTTCTGAACCAAGGAATGGGTGATAACTTCATAAATCTGAGGGTAATGGGGGTGAGGGGCCCAGAACAGGGAAGGGGGAAAATCTAACCAGAAGCCAGACAAATAAAATCTCATTCTAATCATGAAACAAATCACAGGGAATTTTTATTTTTTCCCTGGGAGCAGGTTTCAGCCAGGGCAACATTTCTTTAGGTTATTGATTAGCAATTAGAGAGGTGTTTTAGCTGCTTCTCTGCTGTGTCCCTGTTATTCCCTCCAGAATTTCAATTGCACAAGACCTATTTTCACCCTGTGGCAGGGCTGGGAAAGCATCACTGCCTGACCCCACAGCCCTACATCCAAGCCTTCACGCTTGCCAGAAACCTTGGGGAGGAGCAGGAAAGGCAGCTTTTGGAAAAAGAAAAATACTCTTGAAAGGGTAAGAAATAATCTTAATTCAATCCAGCAGGAAGCTTCCCCCCTTGGCTTCTAAGAAGGACAGATGCTCCTTAGCTGCTCTCAAAATGAGATGAGCAGTGCTGGGGACCACAGGCAGTGACTCCACAAAGGTGCTGGGCATGGGGAGGAGGGGATGCAGAGACCTCTCAGCCCCATGGGAACACACCGTTAAACCTGCTGGTGCCTCCCTTTTCTGTGACCCATGTTGGACGGCCCCATGAAATGCCACCATGACATCTGACAGCTGTCACACGAGCGACATGAAAAGGCAGGGGGGGAAGCTCTGCAGAAAGGAGTGATGAAGATTTGCATTAAAAAATGTAAAACCCCAAGCACATCCCTGCTAAGAATCGTTGGAGGAAAACCGACAGTGCCCCCGAGGAAAGAGAAGCCAGACCCCTTCTCTAACAGCAATTTCCAAACCTTATTATCTGGTTCCTTGTAGAAAGGGGAAGTTAAAAGGAAAAGAAATAAACTGATTTCTCTTCAGATAATTCACAAGGGCTCCAAGTGCATTGTCAACATATGCCTTTATCCAACAGGCAATTTGATGAGTTTCAGACTGCTTTTGTATTGCTGTTTGCTGAGCAACATCCTCCATGGAAATTGCAGCTGGCTTAATGCTCTCTTTAGCACACGGTATAATTGCCCCCTGCAATTTGGTGCCTGGAAAGGTTACCAAAAAAAGAAAGGAAGGGAGAGGAGAGCAACTTCCACACCATTAAGATGACTTAGGGGGTGGAACCCCTCTGCTGTGAGGCAAGGGTGAGAGAGTTGGGGTTGTTCAGCCTAGAGAAGGGAAGGTTCCAGGGAGACCTTATAGTGGCCTTCCAGTATCTGAAGGGGTCTACAAAGAAAGTTGGGGAGGGACTTCTTACAAAGGCTTGTAGTGATAGGATGAGGCGTAATGGCTTTAAACTGAAAGAGGAGAGATTTAGATTAAACATTAGGAAGAAATTCTTTACTCTGAGGGTGGTAAAACACTGGAACAGATTGCCCAGAGAAGTTGTGGATGCTCCATCCCTGGAAGTATTCAAAGCCAGGTTAGACAGAGCTTTGAGCAACCTGCTCTAGTGGAAGTTGTCCCTGCCCATGGCAGGGGGGTGGAACTAGATGCTCTTTAACATTTCTTTCTAATTTCCAACTATTCTACCGCTATATGAACTTTGTTGGCTGTGGAACAAGGGAGAAGGAGAGAGAGAAAGCCAACAGCATTTGAAATACGATTTATTCTAGGCCATGGCACGCAATTGGAGAAAGCCACAGGCCAGTCCCATTCCACACAGTGAGGGGACTTCCCCAGCACAGATGAAGCCATGGATGATGGGGATCAAGCTATCTCAGCTCCTCCACAGATGGGTCCAATAAGCCCCTCTGTCGCAGGCAGCCTGTCCACCAGCAGCAGTGTGGGCTGGACATCCCCTCTCACCCTGCACATACCTCCAGCCAGCAGGATGCACAGCAGAGCAGCCCAGAGACCCAACTGAGGGGCTGAAATGCAGTCCCCAGAGAGCAGGGGAGTCAGAAAGACAAACTGCAAAAAACAAAGGAGAAAGCCGCAGAGGGAGGAGAGGAGGAAACCCCCGAGGAACGGCTGGAGAAGGGAGTGGAGAGGGGCTGGCTGGCAGGAGGAGTGCATGCTGGTGAGGGAAGATGGCAGAGGGGAGCACGGGAGGCACAGAGACGGCAGGCAGTGTTTATTAATTTTCTGCTTGACTGCATTTGGTGCCATAGCTCTGAGATCATGGAGCCGCTCCACACTCTATTAAATAATTCAATCTGCGAAGAATCCAAGTGTGTAAGCGAACACTCTTACGCATCTTAAAATTTAATTGCAGAGCTAAACAAGATTAAGTGCAAGGAAGACATAAAAGATATGAAAATAGATGCCGTAGCTTTTGTTTCTCTCACTGCCCGAGCCCTGCACAGGAACCTTTCCCGATTTTTCACACTATGCCACTAAAGAGCCTAAGCCTCTTTTTATCGTCTCCCCCCACTCCTATTTACAGCTGTGTTTGCAAGCAGCAGGCTCGCAAATCACTTAATATCTATTAGAGCAGCTCCATTCACTCAGTGAGGCTCCTGCTCTGGCAGCCTTTCCATTATAAATCCTCACATTCAAGGGTTTAGGGAAATCAGCCATGAGCACTTGCTCTAGTAGCCCCTTTGCCTGGCTGGAGCCCACTGTGACTCCCTAACTGGGCTGGTGATTGCTTCCTCGTTCCCATAAGTGTTCTCTTCCTCCTTTTATCCCCCTGCAATGCTCCCCACACATGCTGGGCACCCATAAACCAGCAGCTCTGGAGGGTAAAGCCCAGCTACCCGCAAGGCACCCAGTGCCTTCCTCCACAGACTGGGTCAAGGGAAGGAAAGCATCTTCCTTGCCAGTACTGCACTGAGGCAGCCCGTGCCGCTGCCCGACAATTCTGCATTGCTGCAGTAACCCCTGAAACCTCAGGTGAGGGGTGAGGGTCTTGGCTTTCATTTGGAAAGAGGTGTTAAGCCTGTCTCTGGGGACTAGGGAGCAAAGGAGAATCTGTTGCTCACAGAGGCTCAAAAACAGAGACCCCAAAACCAAGTAGAAACACTCACAAGTTCATTCCCAAGCCAGCCTCATGTCTAAGAACAGCCTTTGAGGTTCAACGCCCAGATGCGAGTACTAGAGATTAGCTCAAAACATATGCAAGTGCACAAAACACCTGCTCCTGCCCCAAAAGCAACATGCCAGACTCGGGGCTTGCCCAGCAGTCCTGGCAGCTGGTCTAGTGATGCTCTCATCTGCTTCCAGAGAAGCTCCCGTGGGGCTGAATCCCAGGGGCATGATTCAGTTCTCAGCCATCAGCCCACAGATCTCCCACAATGGTTTTTTTTTTGGGGTGGGAACACAGGGCTGAGCACCTCCTTGCTTGCAGCAAGTCTGCACCTCCCAGCTCTGCTCCTGTTTGCTCACAACTGCAACAGCATCACAGGGATGGCCAAGCTGAACATCCTCTGGGAGGGCAGGGAGGGAAGCGGGAAGAAGTAAATACAGGGTTATAATGGGACAATAATGGGGTAGTGGACCTGCCTTTGTGCTCCTGTGGTTGAATAGGGAGAGCCTTGTCCCTGCTCCTTGAGTGTGCTGCCCCTCAGTCCCTGACACAGGCAAGCATTTCCAAGCACTCCTGTGGAGAAGAGAATAAAACCCAGGTGGGGCTGGAAGCGACAGTGTCACTGCAGCAGAGGGAAGGAAAATTTCACTCCTTTTCAGACAGGGAATTTGAGACCCATTAAGACCAAAAATCACACCGGCAAGGGTTAAAGGATAAAGTGGAGAGTCTGCTGGCTCCAAACTGCTGGATACCCCCAGTCTTTCAGCAAAGAGCTTCTCATCACCCCTGGGCAGCAGCCAGAGTTCTGCCAGGGGAACAGAGCTGCTTTGGGGACCCAGGGAGATCCTCATCCCTTCACCAGGCAACAAGAGACCAGCACAGATGTGAGTTTGGGGGCAATTAGTATTTCATTAACTCCACCACTCTTCATTATGTTGTCATTAATAAAGAGCTCTGTGCAAGGGGGAAAAGAAGCATGAGACGCTTTCCACATGGAAGTCAGAAGGGGAAGGCACAGAGCTTTTACCTGTCACACTGGGCTCCAACACCACCTTTGAGAGCAGGACCCTGCTCCAATCTGCATTCTGAGACTTGTCCCACTGCGAGCCCAGTTCACCCGCACCTGGCTTCTCCAAACCCTGGTTAGCTCAGCACAGGTAGCTGGCCAGGATCTGCATTTGAGTGTGATTGGTGCTGCAGAAAAAGCTGAGCTTTAAGCGGGTGTTTATAGTATCAGCAGCATCACTCCATGGAGTTACAGCCACGTGTGGTGGGAATCATCGGGTGTCATTTATTTTACACTGGCACACATAGGGACCATACAAGAAGTCACTGGAAAAAAAAAAGTCACACCAATTTGGCGCATTTTCATAGCTTTGCTGAGGGATCAATCAAAACGCTGCCTCTTTGCCAGAAAAGCGAGCTCAAGCATCTCCTGCAAGCCCGCCTTCACCCAAACACAGCGTCACTGGAATTTCATCTTTGCTATTACACACAGGCTCGCAGATGTATTAATATAATTTCTTGCAAAGGGCAAGAAGTGAAGCCCGAGGCTGCTTTGTCTTCATTTGTTTTGCTGCTGAGCAGTCATCAGCAATGAAAAGCTGTTACATGGACTGTTAGGGATGCAGGCTGCCAAAAAAACACCCAAACTTTTCACTGCTTGAAATCTCATCAGAAGCCTCCTGCTCCCCAAAAGAGGTGAGCGGGTTTGATGCAGCAGGGGACAAGCAGCAAGGATAGCAAATAAATAAGCTGCACCAGCCCATTACAGAGGCAGGCATGTTAGTAGCTGGTTAGATATGGACTCTCCCTCACCAAAAAACCCTAAAAAAACCAAACAAAAGAAACCCAAAAAACCAAACCAATAAAACCAAACCAAACAAACCAACAAAACCAAACCAAACAAACCAACAAAACCAAACCAAACAAACAACAGCAGAGGTTGTACTCAGCATTAGGGAGGTCACCCCTTAAATCCTGGATTCAGGTTTGAGCCCCTTACACCCAAGAAGGACATTGAGGGGCTGGAGAGTGGACAGAGAAGAACAACGGAGCTGGGGAAGGGTCTAGAGCACAAGTCTGGTGAGGAGCAGCTGTGGGACCTGTGGTTTTTCAGCCTGGAGAGAAGGAAGCTCAGGAGACACCTTTTGGCTCTGACAGCTTCTGACAGGAGGTTGGAGCCAGGGGGGGTCGGGCTCTTCTCCTAAGCAACAAGCACCAGGACAAGAGGAAATGGCCTCAAGTTGCCCCAGGGGAGGTTTAGGTTGGAGCTGAGGAACAATTTCTTCTTCCCCTTGAGGGTTGTCCAGGGCTGTGCCAGGCTGCCCAGGGCAGTGGTGGAGTCCCCGTGATCCC
>WTSP01023389.1:27654-43346 GCA_025331215.1 Actenoides lindsayi | reverse complement strand
AACATTATCCATTTGAAAGTATCCTTTATGTTTCTGAAATCCATGGCCCTCATTGGGGCCACAGCATTTGAGGACTAAAGAGAACATGCTGTTTTGAAAGGAAGACCTTGAAAACAGGGGATCAGCAGTCTCTCATCATTTCTTTCTTGTTCCCAGTTCATGCATTTATTACTGGAATTAGCTTACAAGAAAACCTCATTAAGCCTCTTCCCCTTCCTAAGGAGAAAGCCTGTAGGGACAGAAAACGTGGTTTTCAATAGAAACCACTTCGTTTTTCAATAATAAACGTTAGCAACATCAGAACACACAATGGTCTGAGTGATATTTTAAATGAAACAACAAAACCAGCTTGGGACAGAGGTCAAGCAGAGGACATCCTTAGTCCAGAAAACATATTGTGAAAGGTGAATTTTTTCTGAACTTTAAGGGCTGGTTTTTGGAGGAAAATCTGAATATCATGATAGGTTTATCTTTTATATCATTTGATCTTTCAGTTGATATTACCAAATAGCCGAATTGCATAAGATATAAGTATCTGCTTAGTCATTCCTTGCAGATGTCGCAGGGGACATGGTTCTCCTGGAAGAATTTAAATGCCCTCATGGCCAACAGCAGATGCTGTGTATTATAAAAAATAACAAAAAATGGTTGTAGGAGAAGTAGAACAAATGGTTCCATTCACAATAGTAAATTTAGCAAGTAACATCATTTGAGAAAAGACCTTAAACATCAGTTTGAATATGATGATTTCATCATGGAAGCTCCACGTCACAGCTGATGTGAGTCAAAGTTGTTCTCTCTGTAGGTTTTAAATAAAGACCATAGAAGACCTGAGCATGGCTGAAAAAAGATCCCAGACAGATTTCTTTGCAGAAATATTGCAAAACTTTTTGGCTAAAATATTCTGCTCTTGTTTTTTTCTTCAGTTTTTGTTTTGTCATTGGGTACAGAAATTAGAAGAAAGATTACCATGTTTTTTGCCTTTTTCCCCATAGAATCCTTACCGTCATGACTGATATATGTAGTTGCTTATTTACACTAAGGGTTACACTTTTGCATCCACTTTCCTTTCTCTGCCTGTTTGTTGCTGTTGAACGTATTACTATGGTGAAAATATGAAAAAAAAAAAAAGAGGGGAATAATATTTTAAAAATAAGGAAACATTGGAATTCAGAATTCCTAATTTTTATCTGGATTTTTCTGAGATGGTTCATGAAGAAATTCAATGGAAAACTGTATGAGAAAAGGCCTCCCAAGTCTGCAGCTATAATTATATTATACTTAAAAGTATTGTCTCCATTGTGTTGCCATGCTGGAAACCCAGCAACTGAAGCAAATAACTTTCTCAAAGTGACAGGTAAAAACTGGGATCTTTAGATCCCAAATTTCTTGCACATGAACAGCATGTTCAAATGGATTTAGAAAAAGAACTAAAATGCCTTGATCGTTGTTCTGCTACCAAATGACTACCAAATTGTCAGGCAAACCACTAAGCCCTAGTGTTCCTATTTCTCTTCTTGACCAAATTAGATAGTATAATCTCTAGCTTTTAGAACTGACCTTTAAAATAACCTAAAGGTTACTTACATTTTGGCTACAAATCAATAGTTTTGCTGTTATTTGTTGGAAGCAGAGTTTCTTCCCAGGAAAATATAAAATCTGTGGGAATACAAAACTAGCCAGATTAAGTATTACTTATACCTTAGCAGGCTCTGTGGGGTGAATGATTCAAAAGACATAGGACTAGCTACTGATACTGCCAATTCATCAGCATCTATACTTAATTTGTAATGTTGGATGATGGACCTTAGGATAAAGACCACAACAAACCAGCCCTCTTTTAGACATTTTTCTTGTTGTTGAATTTTTTGTGTGTGTGTTTTTTCATTTGTTTTGATTTTGTTGGTTGGGGTTTTTTATTGTTTGTGTGTATGTGTGGTTGGTTGGTTTGTTTGTTTGTTTTCACCTCATTTTATAGAATCATGAAATGCTTTGGGCTGGAAGGGACCATGAATATCTTCTAGTTCCAACTCCACTGCCATGGGCAAGGACACTTTTCACTAGGTTAAGCTACTTTCAACCTGGCCTTGAAAGCTTCCCGGGATGTAGCATCCATAATTTATCTGGGCAACACTTTCCGATGCCTCACCACCCTCACACTGAAGAACTTCCTTACATCTAACCTAAATCTACCCTCTGTCAGTTTAAAGCCATTATCTGTTTTCCTATCACTACACGTTCTTGTTTCCTACCAGCTGACTGGAGTAGCCATTTGCTACTCATCACTCAATTCCTATGAATGGCAGGAGCCCCCTGCATCTGCACTCAAAGGATTAGGTATGCCACAGATATGACAACCAACCCACTGTTTAACCTTAATATTTCTATTTCAATGTAAATTGCAACAAAAGCAAAGCCACTCTTTATTCCTGGAACACATTACAAGTTCAGATGGAAATCAGTACCTTAAAGTTTACTCCAGAGTCTGAAAGTCTAGTTCTACCTCATCTTTGTCAGCAGGAAGGAACCTGCAATATAAGCACTAGGAGAGTCTCCCAGGAGAGAGCCAAACAGTGAGGAGGAACTTTTACTGGTCGACAAGAGCTAGGACATCTAAATGTCTCCTAATCTCAGGACAAGTTGTCATTTTGGCCAAATAAAATCTTCAGTGAGTGTAACATCCCTGTTGTTAAATCTAGAATTATTTCAGCTTTAGTAGCAATTAGTCCATTAAGTATATTGCAGCTAATCTCTTCAGAAGATTGTGTAGAGATGTGGTATTACAGGAAATACTGTGAAGATATGCACAATTCAATACTAATATTATGACAGATTAGACTCTGTGACACATTTCTCTTCCTCAAATAATTTAGGAAGGGAATGGTTGTTTAATGTAGATGGTAAAATGCTATTATGAAAAAAAAATAAATTTAGAATTGATTGTAATATCTTCTAGATGAGCTTTGTTTTCTTCTCAGAAAGCAATACTCAGAAAACAAAACGTTCATTTCATTTTGGACTGCTAAGAAAAAAGGAATGTATCCTGAGATGCTTGCTACAACACACTTCTATTCTCCCATGTCCATATCCACTTGTACCTCAAATTTTTGATGTTTTCACATGTGAATACTTCTCTGTGGGGTGCTTTCAATGCCAATTGGGAAAGCAGCAGAGGAAAGTATGTATATGATTTCGGACTTGAAATTTTACTCTTTTTGATGCAAGACTGAAGATTCAGAGTGATACAATATCCACACAAATCAAATGAATTTCATAGTTGTTTCCAGACATGGAAAGAAAATCTAAAATATTGTATAAATTTCCCATGCCTAAGTTTATTATAGGCCTATTCATGAGCCTGAGTCTTCAGAATATTGAAGCAAAGGCTTCCCATTGTAATCAGACCTCCGCTTTTGACTCCATAGTCTTTGACAATCTTAAAGAAATTTCTGAGAAAGTAAGTCATGAAAGGAACTACATTTTGTAGGTATCGACAGCAGAATGGACAGAGGCCTCCAGGGATTCTGGGCATTGAAGAAGTGAGGAAAAAGCTGGAAGGGATTTGACCCTCGTGATCCCTCAGCTTTATATCGAATATAACGTATATGGGCTGGAATCTGTTGCTGGTCAGTTTAGGGTCACCCATCCTGTCCGCTCCTCCCTGCAGTTGTGGCCTTTCACTTTCTGCACCCCCCAGTGTGGTACACAACATCCAGCAGTGGCCTTGATCTGCACACCAGTCCTTGGTACTAACTCTAAAGATGGGGTGTTATCACTGCTAAAAGCAGATGCTGCCTGAGAAAACACACTGCTGACTTCAGACAGTGCAGTTAGTTAGAAGAACTGAGCTGAAAAGTAAAATCAGTGCACAGAATGAGTTCTGTTCTCACTCAATCCAGGACAGCAGTGTAGTGCAAGGTGCTCTAAGATACGGACTTTAGAGAGCAGTCATTGAATTCCCGTGTTTTGCAGACTGTAATTGCTGTAGTACTTGCAAGAGGGCACAACAAATACTGTTGGTGTTTTCCAAGGCCCTTTGGACTCTGTAGAACAGACCCAAGAACTGCAAAGAGATTAGGTTTCGCTTTTGGTTTCATTGCACCAGTGCATCTACCCTAGGTTGAATTTGATGCAAATGAGATTCTGGCCGGTATTATTTACAAATCATGACCACACAATTTCATGCAAGAGTGAGAATTTTTGGGAAAATGATTGTGATTTCTCTGAAACTTAACAATTTCTTTTTGTTCAGTCTTACTTTCTCATAATAGAAATAGGAAAATCGCTGTAGTTTTTCTCCATTTCTGCCTAGCATTTAAAAAAAAAACCCTATCTAGCTGCCAGTGTGACTTAAGATGAGAGAAGACAAAGATAGGGAAAAAATATAGTAGAGATTGCACTTTCATTGAAAGAAGAGGAAAAAAAAGAGATTATTAGTCTTCAGTACCTAAACAACATTTGGGAATCTGAATATCAGATATCGCTCTATAGAACAGCAAAGACAATCCAGTCCCTTGTGCCTTAATAGTTAGGTTCCTACATCAAGAAAGTGCAATTTTTTTAGTATGTCATATGTAGTCCTGTCAAATTACACACTCCTCCATAATAGAAGAATCAAACCTGTTGTCTTTGCTTTACACACAGCTGGGAGATGAAAGACAGGTAGACACAGTTCCTTACATTTGACCTCTTTCCCTGCCTAACGTGAGATGGGAGAGCACAGCCCTTCTATTACATTATTGCACAAAACTTAGGCACCTACAATGGTGACTAAGCTGCAGATATGCAGGCTTGTATAGGGATCTGAGACCTGGTCAATGAAAGGGAAGAAGTATCTTCAAAGTAACAAAGGTTTGAATTTATGGGTTAGAGGAAGTTTTGGAGTATCTAAGTGGAAGTTGAAACGACATTTGAAATCCTTCTGTCTTCATGAAGCTGAGAAAATTAGCAGAATGTAGAATCGGTTGTGTATCTCTTGTATGGCCAACTGTGTAGTTTTTGATGTTTCTGGCTGATATTTAAGGACAACATAGGAGAGGTACAGAATAAATGCAACAGAAACAAAAAAACCACATCTAGTAAATAAAAATAAACCCCTGAATAAGGCAAAATGATCCTGGCATAACTAAATATCAACATGAGGGGAAAAAAAGCAAAAAAGAAAGCTCAAATACCATTGGAAGTATTTACGAGTTAAATGTAAAATGTAACAGAACAATCAAAAAAGCTGGAGGAACCACTAGCAAAAGACAGAAACCAAAACCCAAGTCTGATGTAAAAGCCCTTTTCTAAAGGCATCAGGAGGAGGTAGAGTTCTGGATTGTATATTGGGTTGATAGATAGGTACCATATGCAGAGCACTTACAGAAGGTAAACATCTATCAGTAAAATTAAATGAGGTTTTTGTTCAACGCACATGAGTTTCAAGAAGTTTGTATGCTGGATTTCTTTTGAGGGGAATTCAGTATTTTGTTCAAAGTATAATGTTAGTGGAAGACCTGGTGGAACAAACAGAAAATGAACTACAGAAGATTGTCAGGAGCAGAGAGTATTTAACCAGGACTTTAAAAAGTTGAGCACAAGGATGAGGTCTCTGAAATAGCTAACTGGAGTGGGTATCCACATGTTTTAAAATCCCTTGAAGGTCTCAGATATGATGGCAATTTTAGAAAGAGCTGTATGGGAGATCTAAGGGAACTAAAATCTGGTACTCCTGGTACCTGTAACAGGCAAATTAGTAGAAAACTGTAATAAAGAATGATTCCTGGATAATTTGATAAGTATGTGCAGAGGAGTAATTGTGCAAAGACATTAGTAATCTTAAGCCATTGGGAGCAAGATCTGCTCAGTCTCATCTACCTGTACCTTGAAGAGGTGTTGTTTGAGCTCTCTTGCTACAGGGTCCTAAAGAAACTGCCATTGAAAAAAAGCTAAGTCCTGTTCAGGGATAAGGAGACAAGAAAGAACCTAGATGAGAATAATTAGCAGTGGTTTTATAAGTGACTGTAAAACTAGCAAAAATAAAATGAAGAATGTGAGAAGGTTGATGAAAAGTATGAGTTGGCTCACATTCCAGGAAGTACTCATTAAACCAAAGACCCTTCAGGCTGCAACAAAGACTGCTGATAGGAGAAGCAATAAGGAAGTGTTAGATAAAAGCAGCTTGGAGATGACGCAAAACAATTGATTGCTAGGATCTTTTCATATACAAGAGTGTAAGTAAGTCCACAAATTAACTTAGTGGAAGCCAGGTTCAAGAGAGACAAGGATGATGAGACTCCGCACACACCAAACTGGTGACCTGAGGAATATCTTACTTCACATGATCATGGGAAAGAAATCCTCTGAAAATTGTTACACATATTTAGTTCAAAGGTCCCTGAGCTGCAAGTTGTTGGAGTCTGGATGAATACTTTTCAAAAATATCACTGTCTGCTTACAGGACTTTTATATTCACTTTTACGCATCTGCCTGGGCTCCTGCTCAAGACCTAACGTGGGACTTGACAACCTGACCCAATGTAACTATATTCAGTCTTTCCTCTTACAGTTTACACCTGGCTGCTTCCAATTGCATCTCTTCTAAAAAACACTTATCCTACTTTGCCCACATACAATACTTGACTTCAGATTCATCATTCAGACTGGTTTATGATCTAATGTGGTAAGATACAAGCAGAAGTCTGGTAGTGCACCCTATGCTGTCCTATCTGTAGCAGCCTTAGTGCTGTGACCATGGAGAAGGAACTGTAACTTCAAGTTTACTGTTTCCTAATACTTAAGGTTTGTTTATCAGCCTTATCTCTTGCATCTGTATAATAGATCACCTTATTAGTTAATAACTCTGCTCACATACTAAGTTTACATGGCTATTAGTGTCACTCATCCAGTGTGTCGTAAAAGTTTCATTAAGGTACTTTCTGGCCTCTGCCCTTGTTGAGCAATACCATTTCTGTAGCTGACGTAAGTCAGATCAAAGGTGTCTTGTGATTAACCAAGGCTCTGAAGATTGATTCACTTACTACCTCAAAAACATTCTATCAGCTTTAAGCAGCTATCCTTATAGGCACTTACTTTCTCTTCAGATAATGTATATGCTTTCCAAGCTATCCACCTGTTATCACCTAGTTGTATCATGTCTAAGCTAGTCAAATTTCCCTCTTTTTCTCACGTACATGAGAAACATATGTTTCTCACATAACACATAAGTGTTCTGCAGCTTTGAATGCCAGCTTTCACCTTTTTAATGCCACTTGGCCTGGATCATTATAGCACTGCTTTCTGCTGAATAATGGCAAATGGGTAGATAACACTGAGCAAGACTGAAGTGCTTAATATGAATTACCCATCAGATAAAAATGTTCCTGAAGAGAAAAGCATAGGGTAAATTCTCATGCATTAGAGATACTATTAGAGGGAGGAAAGAGAAGACTGTGCCATGTAATTCTGTTCTGTGTTATATCAGATTCATTCTGGAGCTGTGATATTTCACACATATTTATTTTCATCTGTATTTCCGGTACCTCTTTTATCATGCATTTATAGGCTGGAGCTAATGAGTGCTACGGTTCTCAGAGTAGTGTGAAAAAAAAATTGGCTATTGAATTTAAAGTGCAATTGAATTTAGAGTCATTCAAATTACTCCCTTGTCCAAAAGGCACCACTTTTTTGCATTTGAATTACCATGGCATTGCACAGGTTGGCATCTCCATGGGGGTGGTACAAAGTCTCCCTGGAATGGGAGGGCTGGGGCCAGGCAACCAGGGTCCATCCCAGCATCCAGCCAGGGAGCTGGACAGCCCCAGTCCTGGGCACTGGGCACTTCCCTGAGGCTGGGCCTGGACACTGGCCTGTGGGTAGAGGTCAAATACAATGAGGTCCACAGACAGGCAGGAACATGGACTGGTGGCTCTAGGCTGCATGAAATGGGTTCATGGGCTATGGCCAGGGATAGAGGAGGCCCTGGGGGTTGCTGGACTGGGCTATAAGGCACTCAGGACCCCAACACTCATAGGAAATCAGTCAGAAAAACAAGTTCCCACAACACTGGGATAGAGTTGTGCTTTGAAATGTAGTATCATTATGAGAATATCCGTACTGATGTGTTCTTCCCTTTCATGACTTAGATGTATTGTGGATTTGGACAAAATATTTTGTCAATATTACTTGCCAGAAGTTACTCAAAATGCTTCATGGGGTTTTTTGCCAAATTATTTAAGTTAGGAATATTTTTCCTGGCATTACTGCTAATGTTAATGGCATTATGACCCCTAGGCAACCACATAAGCATAACATAGTCTTTCATGTAGTAAGAGCTCATGGCTCTGTTCCTTTATCTTCATGTGTTTCAACCATCAGGTTATGAAATGTGAGTCTCTGTATACCCTGGTGTCCTCATTTGAGTGAGAACAAAACTAATTCTGTTTAGCAATTTTACTTTTTGGCTCAGTTTTTCTAACTAACTGCACTGTCTGAAGTCAGCAGTGTGTTTTCTCTGGCAGTGTTTGCTTCCAGCAGTGACAATGCTTGGTGTTTAGAGTTACTACCGAGGATTGGGGTGCAGACCAAAGATACTGCTGGATCTTGTGTAGGATGCTGGGGGTGCAGAAAGTAAAAGGCTGCACTTGTGGGTGGGATCAGACAGGACATGTGACTCTAAACTGATCAACAAGCTATTCCATCCCATATACATCATAGGAAATCATCATATTTGGTGTAAAGCTGAGGGACCATGAGGGCCAAGTTTTTTCTTGTCTCCTCTTCCAGCTTGTTCCTCGCTTCTCCAATGGCCAGCATCCATGGAGAACTCTGTCCGTTCTGCCTTCAACCCCGATTTGTGTGTTCCTGAATCCAGTACCAGAATCCAGCTCCTGAACACAGCTCCTGTCTGCTGCTGGACCCAGGCTGGGACTTTCCTGGTGCCTGCTCCACAAAGCCGTTCTAGTTTCATTTTCTAATTGCTAAGTCTCTCTCCCTTGTTCCCTTTCTCTTCCCCTTTGGGGAGCGAGGGGGCTTAGACAAGAGTGTCTGTTATAGATATAAGGGGTTTGCCCTGATCCTAAATTGTGACACCTGGTAAAGTTGGTATGCTTTTAGTAAAATTCTTAAGTATTTTTTGCTCAAAAATGTGGAAGAGAATTGTGCTGCTGGTTAGAGAATTCATCAAGGACATGGCGCATTTGGCCTATGTACCATGCGCCAATAAATGTTTAATATTTTACACAATAGTTTCAACAGGAGAGATTATCTAATGAATCTGTGTCTTGGCAAAGAAAACAAGTGTGACTCTTGAATCTCAACAGCATTTGACATCAAATTAAACTAGAGGGCACTGCTCTACAGGGTACACTGTCACTTGGACTTGCCCATCGCCTCTTTACGTGCCCCTGATCTGGAAAGAGTGTCCATGGTTACCATACAGCCAATTCAGTGACCACACTGAACAGGCTATAAAGGTGCAATATAAAAAATAAAATAAAATAAAATAAAAATTTTATTAGGATAGGATCAGTGATAAGCATTCAGTTTGCTATTATTAATAAAAGGTCATTTGTCTTAAGAACATGACTAGTTTTTGTGAACCAGGAAGGCTACATAAGTCATAATTAACTGTATGTGGTTGCAGAAGATCACAATTAACTTCGATATTCTCTAACATTTTGAGACCAATCTCTTTGAGATGGATTGAAGCCACAATAGTTATATTAACAATCTTTGGAAGATGTAGTGTTGTTCATACAATGTCACAGTTGCCTGCTACAGCACATCCACAACCTGTTAAATGCATTGAATAATTTGTAGTATTTTACATGATATTTTAAGAATAAGAGCTTACCAAAGTGTCATTCATATGCAGTATTTCACTATGGAGGCTATTACAAATTTTCATTTTGACAGTTTTTTGATCTCATGTGAACAGATGAAAACTGATTGAATCTAGTGTCCACTAGAGTGGCTTCTAGAGAAGCAACTCTTATTTTAGTGACCTCTGGTCAGTGCTGCATGTAGTTTGTGGGCAGTAGAAGAACCACAGAAGCAGCCTGTGCATGCGACTGGTTTAGTTGCATTCAGGTGACGTGTCCTGCAATATTCAGATAGTGTGGCTGTGCCAACATTTAAGGCAATATGCACATCAAAGAATGACTGAACTCAGTAAGGAGTTTGTTTTCATCTGCAGCTTTTTTAAGGAGACCAGTTCTTCATTAGCATTTTGCTTGCCATTTTATCTCGGTGCAGCGTAGATCTTGGAATGTGCTGCCTAGATTAGGTTTGAGTTTTGTTGTTGTTGCTGCTCATGACAACTGTTTTTATAGAAATGGTGTCAAAAATCGGTCATGAATATTTCATCCTTCATGGATCTCACTGAGCTCCTCTGTGTTTCTATGGTGGTATGCTGGAAGATGAGACACTGCTGTATTACACAACACATGCAACAATGTTATCTTTGTCCATTTGCTGCATTTTACAGCTCTTTGCTGGCTTTGGAAAGGCAGCCCTCGAGTTTTTGGAAGCTTTTCCTGTATGGTAACCCAAATGGAGTTCTGGACTGGGAAAATACAGGAGTATAGGCCAATTTGCAACAAGATTTTATGAAGAGCTAATGTCATATACAGTATAGGGCTGGATGTTACATTATTTAATGGGTTTTTTTTGTGATATTGAGGAGTTCTGCAAAGTTCAAAAATATCTGAGGACACCCTTTCCTCAAATATTTTGTCAACTGCTCCATAGGGTACTGTAGAGCAATTGGTAGTACACTTCTAGACAACACCTCATTTTCCCTGAGAAAAGAGAAACCATCTCCTAGTATATGATTTAGGTTGAACAAGCCTAATCTGTTTTTTTTCCAGTTTTTATTTGGTTTTGTGAAGGGTTTTTTTGGTTGAACACGCCCTATCCTATATCTAGTTATACCTGAGATGAAAATCTGGGAGAAGAGAGTAAGAGAGGAGACCTCCAAACCCACTGAGGGCTAGCAACTGTCTGGTAGAGCTGGAGCTTCCATTGTCCTTCAGCTAACAAACATATTGCAGTGCTCTCAGCACTAGTTGTGTATATTCTTTGCATTCTTAAATTGTTGTTGCTGTATTATTAGTGAATATTTCTCCCAGCATATTGTCTTGGGAAGTGATCAGTAGATAACAACCATCTTCTGTCCAGCTTCTTTGCTACAATTAAAAACAAAACAAATCCAAAACCAAAACCAAACCAAAACAACAAAACACCAAAAAGCATAATTATTTGCTTCTGAATAATTCAGTACAGGAGGTTTTTCACAAAGCACCAGGTTGGGACACTACTGTTAACCAAAGCATGTGAGGAGTATTTTTGAAAAATTGTCTTGGTAGAGTGTGTTTCTGTTTCTAATTCTGTTGCGTTCTTGCTTTTTCTCTTGTCATTCATCTGCCACTCAGTGAACTTTGCACAGAGTGTTTATTATTGCAGTGTTGGGACTTTCCTTAATTTAGAGCAGTGACTTTGGAGTGCTAAGCACAGAGAAATCAGATTTCAATTCACTTTGCAATTCCCCCATTCACAACATGAAGCTCAGCCTGGTTGGAAGGGAAAAACAGGCTCAGGCAGTCAGGAAGAGTACTCAGCAACTAGCAGTCTTTGGCAGCTAGAGCCATTTGGAAAATTTCTGTGACTGATATGTAGGGACTTTCTTTTAGAAGGACAAATATGTGAAAGCTAATCCGCAGAAGATAATCAAATGCTGAGTAGTCAGTACCTTTCTGAGTGCTGAAGTCTTGAACAGGATCTGGAAACTAGTTGCTGTATGTTTTAGATAACTGCCAAGCTATGGTGTTTTTCTCTCAATTAAGTTTTACGTGCATTAGTAACCACTGATGCTTTGAGTTTTTCATCAGTTTACTGGCTGATCATCATAGATAATTAAGTCTGATTAGTTAAAGGATTTGAGGTAGCCTTGAACTTCATGAGCATGTCTGTTACCCTACATCATCCATAATCCACCAGGTTATAAACAACTTTTGGCGGAGCCCTTTCAAAAGTGATTGAGCAGATTACAGATGTGTTTTTCTTCCCACACCAAATCTGATTCTCCCATGACTGGTGGCCAGCCTGATGCTGGTGGTGTGGACCAAATGTCCTCTTCTCAATTAATAAATTAGTTCACTGATTTTTTTTTTCCATCTCCTTTTATTAATTTACTCTTCTTTCCCCTCTTTTCCCTGCAATTATCAGGTTAATGTATTATTATTTTTGTCCTTATTTTTAAGAAGGACTTCTTCTGTGAGCAAACAGAGAAACTCAGCCTCTGGACCCAATTTCTGACACCTCATCTAGATTTATTTTGTAGTTTTTCTGGGAAATGTAGACTTCTGGATGATCGAGAAGAATTTTAAAGAATCTTAAATAAAGAATCATAATACATCCCCCACTATACTCTGCACTGAGAAATGTAATTTCTCCATTTACTTTAATCTGTCTCTATTTGGATGTCCTTGTTAAGATTCCAGGGAATTTTCTTCACAATTTAGTTTTTGTGTATTTTTGGGGCAGAAGTTTAATGCTGTCCCAATGGCTTTTAGAGAGAGAGACAGGAAGCTCTCATTAGCCAAAATTTTGTACAACAGTTAATGTGAGATCAGTTTTCACGGATCTAAAAACTGATCTTCCTTTTATCATTAACTGAATGTTATTTTTATTAGTGAATCACCACAAACAAAGATTGTCTGTATTTGCAGTTGTAGTTAATTCTAGACCCACTGTCAGCATTTTGCCAGACTGTTTGTTTTGTCTGCTTTAGTTTAATCTATCACTTAGATGAAGTAAATAAACCTTTGCTCTGTTTTTCCAACTCATCAATGTTCAATTTATTGTAATATATATTAATAAATTATGAACTTGCTTGCATCTTTTATTGTAATATAGGAAATTCTCATTATAAAGACATAAAATTTTATTTTCATTCCATTGTCTACTTAAAACCAGAAGTAACTATGTCTACGTCCTGTCATGTTGTTAGCAAGCAGGTTTAGATCTTATTGAATGATCTAGTTGCCACTGTTTCCAACAATATATAGGGAACTTAATATTCAGACACAGCCATGCTGTGCTTGTTAATGACTTAATTGACAATTACAACCAGAACAAAGGCAATGTTCTTCCTTACAAACAACATGAGGAGAGTATGGAGGAACTAATCTTTAAGGAAACAAGGAAAAATAACATGAAAAAGGGATGGAGAAGAAAGCAGTGAAAAATACAGGGCAGTCTTTAACCATTAGCATTTATAAATTATATTGTAGTCTGGAACCAACACAGAAGAGTGGCTTCATCCAAGCTGTGTTGCCTGTGTCTCTGGTACCCTCTACCTACACTATCTCTACAGATGTGCTCTGAAAAACCACTCTCAGACTCCTTTTTCTATGCTGCTGGAGAATGTCTGTCAGTATCTTGAGACAGCAATGGTCCCTAAGGTATCAAACTTTGGTGGCATCTTTCTATTTCCATGGAAATATCAGGGCAATGGGCATGCTTTGCTATGATTTAGCTGTATTTGGCATCAAAATAAATTGTATCCTACCAATGACATCAATGGTGTACTAACAACTAAATCAGTTTCTTCCAGGTAAAAAGAGTGTGATAGTTGCGGATGAAATTTATTTGTAGTCTAACATATCTTTTTACAGGATTACTTTACAGGCATTCAAGGGAAAATTTCTATGTATCATTCCTTGGTTCAATATTTAAAAAGAATTCAAGGATCTTCTACTATGCTTGGCTTATGTAACATTGTGCCACCTGTCTGTAGCTTTGTGCTAAAAGCCTTGACACACAGCAAGAAATTAAGAAGTGAAATTTCTGGGTACATTGAAGGCTAACAAATGAGCAGGTACAACTAAGAAAGGCACAGCATGCATTGATGAGCAGAGCTGTTGTTTGCCTTCCTTGTATGCCAAGGAACTTCCCCAGTGCTTTTACTCACAGAAACATTCAAGCACTTTTTAATAATTTATACTACCACTAACTCTGAAGCATGCACAGGTGTGTGACTGCAGGGGACCACCTGCTACTGGAGCTTCTTTTTTGCACTTAAGTGGCAGCAGAGTGGGGGCCTGCCAGGGTAGAATGATATTTTCATGGGAGACCATTGGGTCTTTTCTCCATGGAGCCAAAGATGTTCACTGAAGGACTGAAAGGTTTGTGGCATCTATATGCTACATCAGTAGTCTTGGGTCTGCCTCTGCTACAGCTCACTGAAGAGCCCAGCACAGTCAAGGCTTCAATTTCTGCTAGAGCTACCTCTTCATACTAACAATTCTCTTCTGGCATATCTCATAAAAGGGCAGTGACTGGAGGTCTCCTTGTTCAGCCTCACTGACTTTTATGAGCCTATGATTAGGCTGTACACAAATATACAAATGTAGTTCTCGAGAATTTCAGTTTTCTGCCCCTGGCTGAATCAACCTCTTGGTAACTTTTATTCCCTGATATTCTAGATTATTTTATATCCACTGCTTTTGTTCTTTCATTGTTTATTAGTGCTTTCCATTGAAAAACAGTGTTTATAAATCTTCCACTTACTGAATTTTTGTGAAATCTACCTCTTAGAGTAACATTCTTTTGACTGGATGACCAGCTACATTGTAAAAACAAAGGAGTATCCAGCCAGTCTGTGTTAATAGCTCATACACCTGTCACTGAGTTTTATTACCTAAGTCTGCATCCCCAGTCAAGGATTCAGCTAGGAATGATCTCTCTGAGTTGTATTTGGCATCCAGAAGTCTTTGCAATTTTACCGTTTTCCAACTACTTTCCCTTATAGGGGACCCTAGGCTTGCTTTGTCCTCCACAAATTGCTTGAATCTCCAATCCCCTTGCATTTTACAGCAGAAAGGCATTGCTGTTTTCAGATATGCCTCACTTTAACTTCCTAAAATGATAATCTATAGCATGAAATAACATTTAAAAGGTGAAATACTTTAAAATATTATTTTAACAGTCAAAACAATATATTTTGAGAAAAGTGATAAGATTGGAAAATGAAGTGCTGAAAAAATTTCACAGCAACAAAAAATTTGAGTTACTGAGTCAATGTTATCTAGCAGCAGAATATATCCTGTCAGCTTTCTGATAAAGACACAGTTAAATTTAACCTTTACACTTGACAGGGAGAAGGAGAATTAAAGCTTTGCTTTTTTCCTCTTCTTCGCAAAGCTAACAAACTAACACCATAGGAGGAAGAATTATGAATAGAATACCTTTATTACCAAAGGTGGATTTAAAAAAAATGCTAGTGGTTTTGTATTAAATGGTTCTTGGGTCATCCTGTCCCATGTTTCTCCTCCACACTGCACCCCTCCACCCCTCCCCACCCCCAGAAAAATTACAAGAATTTAAAGAATTCTCTGCAGTTGATCAAGTTTTGTGATTTTAGTACAAGTGACAATTTTATCAGCAAAATATGAATTGCATTAATTAGAGCTATCTATCAGGAGCTATGCACACACTTCACAGTTCCTAGACACAAATTAGAAGGCTGAGAAGCTCAACAATATTTTTGCCTGAGTCTTCACTGGCAATCTCCCTTCTCACACCTCTCAAGTGGATGGACCTTAAAGGAAGTGAAGGGGGGGGGGGGGGGGGGGGGCGCAAAACCCACCATACTCGAAAGGCAAACCAGGCCCAAGCCCCCCCAGGGACCCGAAATATCCCAACCCCTAG
>WTSP01023389.1:0-17091 GCA_025331215.1 Actenoides lindsayi | reverse complement strand
ATACTGGTTTTGTATATATTTGTATATATTCCATTTTTATTATTATTAATTTAGTTTTCATTAAAGCTGTTCTAGTTTCCTTTTCTAATCGCTAAGTTTCTTCCCTTTCTCTTCCCCTTTGGGAGGGAGGGGGGTTAACAGAGATACTCCTAGGCTAAAGTTAATTAAATATTTTTACATAAGGTTAGAATGACCTTAAGCACCCACATCCTCTAGCAACTGAGGATGAAAGGAAGTCCATAGAATAATCTGATTTTTGCTGATGACAGCTTTTTTTCTTTCTTAGACCATCATTGTTCATTAATCTTTGACAATAAGATCAACAGTAGCTTAAATCTTTTCTGGCTTTTGGGAAATCATCCTTTTTTTTTTTAATTATTTTTTTAAATCCTTGATAGTTTTTGCTACTGCAAATGAAATTTAGCTTTTATTTCCTTATGTCAATAGTAACCAATACTTATTTCAAGTTTATTATCATCTCAGTGGTATTTATGTGCTAGAATTGGATGCAAAATGTAAAGAAACTTCATTATTTCAAAGCAATTGAAGCAATTGAAAAATGCTGAGTAAATAAGTTTGTTGAATAAAGACTTTTTACCAGAATATATTGGGAAGCAAAAAGACAGCAGGTCTCTAAATTATAGATATACATATAGTATACATTATATCCCAATAATATTATTCAGTTCAGGTACATGCAACTGAAAATTTTGTATATACTTGAGAGAATACTGTTAAAAAGTCTGCTAAAAAAGGAAAGGAGAGAGAAACTTTGTGGCATGAATGATTTTCCATTGTGAACAGAACTTTTTTAAGTGGCTGAGCTGATGACTTCATTGTATTGTATTTATTATTATACTAGATAGTGTTGTTATAGTAAATATTTATTAGTTTTACTATTTTAATAGTGTAACAATCATTAGGCAAACTCTTTACTACTCTGGCACACTTCAGGACAGAAACTGTCATCCATGAACCAGAATGCAAGAGAGTCACTGTGATGATTACATTTCTTTTCTTATTGGAGCTAATCAAATAATTTATGGGGGGAAAAAAGCATTATCCAATCTTTCCTTTACTTCCTGATTATCAATGTCAACTGATCAGATCATGATTTTCTTAGCATATTTGTTATTCTAAATTATTGCACTGATTATCTATCATCGTGGTTGAAAGATGCCTGTCTTTCATTTCTGTCTTTCACAGAATGGAGTTTCAATCCTTAATTGTGTTTGGAAGGTCTTATTCCTATTATGGACTAGCAATTAATGTTTTTTAGAAAATAAGAGTGCATATAAATCAATTTTTTTGCTCACTTGGATATTTGAGGAAGGGGAAATTGTGATGTTTGCTTACTTGAAGGTTTTGAAAGTGCCCAAAGCATTATCTTTCCTTCTTTTTTTTATTCAAAGGTCCTGAAAGTTTCTACACTGAGCTACCACCCACATAGCTTGTGTTTTCTCACTGGGACACAACACCATCTGGGATTTGCTGGGAGAAAGGAGGTTTCAGAGTCCTGCTATGCTAATGCAAAATCCAGAAGTAGAAAGAGCCCTGTGCTGCACAAGGGGTGAATGGTACCTGCCCCAGAGAGCTCCCTCCCAGAGAAGGACTGAGGTATGAAGTAGGAAGGAGAGCAGCAGGAGTTACTTTGATGTGGGGGAAACAAAGTTGAGACAGTGATAAAACTGAGAAAGGTAAGCAGAATTCTTGCTTTTCAATGGTTTTTTTCTTAATTTTCTGTGTGAGTAATTTGTATGACAATGTCTGCCCCTCAAGTTCTTTCTTTGAAAATCAGTGTCTGAGATGTGCTGCTGGATGAATTCAGTGAAAGAAACCTTCTTTCTTTTTTTTTTTTTCTTATAATATATGCAGATAAGTCAACATTCTGATTAAAATACTAATATTTGGATATTTAAAACAGCTTGTGAAAATTGCTTAGTATTTGATGAATGTAATAAAGTTTCTTTGGAATTCCTGTGAATAAACTAATATGCTTGAGTATTCATGTAAGACAATTATAAAAAGAAACAACTACAGATTGAGTATTTTATTCCTATGGAAATCTGTGAAAATTCTTATTGCAACATCCTTTTGTTGTTCTCGTACTTTGGTTGCCTGTGGGTTTATCTAAGCAGTTTCTTTTTTAAAGAGATTTCTAGCATAATTTGTATTTAAAAATGCTAGGTTGTAAAAAGCATAGAGTCATAATTCTTTGATTATAATCAGTATCACGGTGTTACAGAAGCTAGCAGAGCTATTCCACTTTGTATTACCTGAGGATCAAATATGTACATCAACTCTTGTTTATCTTGAATGATGAAAGCAGACTTCAGAATATAGCAGGTAAGCAGGTCCATGCTGTGCAGTTAAGCTGCACGAATCTCACTTTGTGTTGCTAGATCTACTTCCCATGTAACATTTGAACATTCAAAGAATCACAGAATCACAGAATGTGAGGGGCTGGAAGGGACCTCAAAAGATCATCTATTCCAACTCCCCTGCCAAAGCAGGATCACCTATACCAGATCATACAGGAACATGTCCAGGCGGGTTTTGAATATCTCCAGAGAGGGAGACTCCACAACTCCCCTGGGCAGCCTGTTCCAGTGTTCCATCACCCTCACAGTGAAAAAATTCCTCCTCATGTTTGCATGAAACTTCCTATGTGTTTTTTTTTGTTTTGTTTTGTTTTTTTTGATGAGCCATCAGTGTGCCCAAGTGGCCAAGAAGGCCAAAACCATCCTTCCCTTGTGTCCAGCAGGACTAGGGAAGTGATCATCCCTGCAGTCAGGACTGGTGAGGCCATACCTCAAATACTGTGTTCAGTTTTGGGCCCCTCAATACAAGGACATTGAGGTGCTGGAGAGTGTCCAAATTACAAGAGCAAAGCTGGTGAAGGGTCTAGAGAACAAGTCTTATGAGGAGCACCTGAGGGAACTGGGGTTGTTTAGCCTGGAGAAAAGGAGGCTCAGGGGAGACCTTCTCACTCTCAAAGGTCTTTTCCAACCTAAATGATTCTAAGATTCTATAAAAACTGGATGCATCTCCAGTGAGTCTTATGAGAGGAGGATAATAGACACTGTACCTTGTCCTACTACAGTTTTAGAGAGAGACAATTAGATGTTTACAACTCCTACTTGATCCTTACTAATGTAATCGCCATGAACTCTATGTAGTTAATAATGTGGAAGCTACTGCACACTGAACTCACAGTTTCTTTTCCTGTAGTTAAACTGTAAAAATAAAAATACCATCTTTGTATATTTGGGTTGGAATGTGCTTCTTCAGTCAAGCTGTGACCATTACAAAATTTTGCTGGACCTTGGCTGAATCTCAAGAGTAGAGGCTCAAAGAATTTGTAAGATATTAGCTCAAGTAAAGCAAGGCTCAAAAAAGCAGTAGATTTGTTTTCCATTGACTCCCTTTGTAGTATTCAATGAACTTAAAGAATTTTTGTTTGAATGTGTAGTGGTTCAGTTCCTGCTTTATAGTTCTAACTCCTCACCACTGAAAGCAAATATGCAGTTCTAGTTTGTAGGAAGATTTGTGCTTGTTTTAGGTGAGAAATGACAAGAAACTTTAAAAGGAAGGCCTCAAGAAAGCTGTCTTGATGAAGGAAAGAATAGCTAGCAGTCAGTTTGCTCTATTTGTTTTCTGGATTTTGTGTGTTGTCCCATTTGAAGTTTTCATGCCAATGTCACCTCCTTTTAATCCAGTTCAGGAACACCTGTACTGAATTAGACTAATATATCCTGGTCCTCACCAGTGACAAGTTCTTAGAGATCATAAGAAAAGTGAAAACATAGATTTGTCTTTTCCTCTACCATGTTTCCTGGCTTTCTGCTGTCAGTGGGTTAGGGACTTGCTAAGCTGAAGTCTGCATAAATAGGGGTAGATAGTCTATATTCCTTGAATTGTTTCAATCTCTTTGACCTCCTCAATAAATTGGAATGGTGAGTTCCATCTACTGATTCAGTGTAATTGAAATGTATTTCTGTAGCCTATCACAGACATCCTGAAGACTTCAGAGAAAAGCCTTATTTATTTCTTTTATTTTAAGAAATATTGAATAATCATTCCCCATTCACACACACTATTTTAACTCATCTCCCCATAAAGAATTTTCAAAGCTCTTTTTGAGAGAAGCAATTGACAGAGACCTGTCCCAGTGATATCTTGTTAACCACTAGGTGTCTAAGGTGTGGGTTACGGTCTCAATAAATGTGCTTGTTATGGAGCTCAGTTCGTATTTGTGCTTTCTTCCCTAGCAGATTATAATTTAATATCTTTTACCACTGGCTACACTATTGTAAAGGGGTAATACATACTGCTTCTATTATCCAAATGGCTGCAAATGTTTTGGCTGTTCATGTCCTTTCCATTGTCAGAACAGCTTGTAATTTTCAAAGCAAATTATTGATACTTTTCTTCCAGATTATCACTATCCACTCTGTTTCTGTGTTTCAGATATTGTTTTGCAATTCCCAGGCCAACTGACTGTTTCAAGTTCACTGAAAGTCCGCTATGGCTACAGCACATACCAATCACCAGTCTCTTTACTTCTTCCTTCTTTCAGCATTTCTCTGTAGTGTGGCTCTTGACTGATGTGTTCACTTGGTCCATTTTCTTGTACTCAGTGTTGTAAAATTCTCCATTTCACAAATACGTTGAAAAAAGTTCTTTGAGAACATTAAGTTCTATTTCCTTTGTTGTCTTATATCGTCTTTTGTGGTATTCTGGTATTGAGAAAACTTGCCTAAAAACAATTTGGTTTGTGGTTAATGATGACCTCTCTATTTTATTTATTTTTATGTGGGTGAATTTGTTTTCTTTTTTGGTTTTTTTGGCATGTATCTGCAGACTGGCTTTGTATGTTACATAGACAGGGAAAGGAAGCAGGCCTATCCCCCAGAATGTTTCTGAAAATTCAATACATGGTTCCTATTAACTTGCATGCATTCAGAAATATGGGATGAATAAAGAAAATGTTGAGTGTAATAAAATGGTGCAGTTAGAGATGTGAATGTAGGTCAAACCATACCACGCAGGAGAGAAAACAAGGTAAAATATAGGGAAATGATAGACTAGCAGTGATACGAAGAATGTTCAAACCTTATCTATAAAATTTATGCACTCAGTAAGGTGGTACTTGCTGCTGTTTTGTTAATAGTGATCAAACCTGGAGAATTCAGACATCCAGAGCTCTTTCTGTGAAGACAGTGAGTGGGCTGTGGCTATGAACTTTACCACTTCAGCAGGCACAAATACTGTAAACTTCAGAATCAAATCAAAAACAGTTGCATCACATTTCAAAGTTAATATAGTAGATGATAAACAGAAAAATTTGTTGTTCCTTTTGTTAAATTCTATTTCTTTCTGTATAGTTGCCTGAGACTCTTCAGTAGCCCCTTTCCAGGGTAGTGCCTACAGCATATTTAGAAATGCACAGGCAACCCATTACTTGTTAAACAGTATCTGCATTTTGCGTAATAAGAGTATTTTCCATAGAACAGGGGAATGTGCACATGCTGAGCACCACTGAGCCTGTAATGAGGCTCCTCCATGTCTCATCTGTGACAGCCCTGGGGTTTGGATTGCAGTCTGGGACATGGGATAAATTCTTTGTCTAGCTTCCCATGACTTTTAATAATCAGGAATTTGCGCATTTGTATACTATCCTCAGAATATGGCAGACCGGTTTTATCCATCTAGTTTCTAATGTATACACTGCGCCAGTGCAGCAAGTCTTATTAAAGGAGAAGGTGGGTTCTGCCTACAAAGGAGAATTGTGGGTTCTTCCTACCTTTTGAGATAGGGTTCCATGTGGCTGGAAACAGAAGCTACTGCAAATGCCAGTCTCTGCTCTTAGCTACATCAGAATTACACAATATTTTAATGCTGTGTGTGTGTTTAAATGAGGAATCTTTGTGCTTAAAAAGGACAATGACAAACAAGTGTTTTAGCTGCTGGCCACTTCTGTCCCAAGCCACCACATCTAAAATGTGTTGAAGAACTTTCTGTGGAGTGGTTTATATTGCAAACACGGTAAAACAGATTAGCAATGATTATATATATAAATCTGGGGCTAGATCCAAAAAAAGAAGCTCAAGTGTTGCAATACTTGGCTTTTCTACAGTTAACTTGGATCCAGAAGTCCAGTGTAGTGGAGATCCATGCAAATTTTCTGCATACATTTCTGTTCAGTCTTTTTCATATGCTATAATTAGACAGGTTTCACTTTGCCATCTTCATTTCGGATGTGGATTCAGAATCTTCAGAAAGCAGGTTTAAAGGCCCTTTTCTCCCACTGGGGCACGGATGCTGAGAGTGTTGTTTTCCTGTCTACTGAAGGACTAGAAACCCTCCACAGGCTTCTGGACAAATGCCGAGTTTCAATTCCCTTTTTCCAAAGACCAAAGTAAGCTACAGGAACTGCAGGGTTTCTCCGTTGTATCCCAACAGATGTCCAGGATTTGTTGCATAAATTGAACTTCGCTACATATTTTTTAGAGACTGCTAATGCTTCATCTGAATCATGTGGCCTTATCATCTGGATCTGAGAGGAGCTACAGAGTAGGCTAGTTGAAGACTACTGAACTACTGAAGTAGTAGACCAGCATCTACCAGCCCAGGTATTCATGTGTTTTTATCCTGGAAAAAAAAAAAAAAAAAGAAAAATTAAGAAGACTGATGTCAGTCTAATATTCTGCAATTATGTCCTGGTGTCACTGTTCACTGCCCAAGTCGTATGGGAAAGCCCATCTTCTACTGATGGTGTTGCATGTGCTGTGTGGATAAACAGGACTATTAATCTATGTTGACAGGAAGAGGTATGAGTCATATGAGATGCAGCTTTTTCAAATACTTACAAGAATGTGCCATTTTTTACAAATTACTACTGGGAATAGAATTGAGTGCACTAACTGAATTTCCAGCTAGCACAGGCAGGAGCAGATGTTGTTGCTAATATCTGCTCTCTAGAAAACCCAATCTGAAGAATGACTTGTTACTGCCAATGTCAAGATTATGTATTTACATCAGGCAGGAAGATGTTTCTTTCAGACTGTTTCTGGTGTTTTGGCGTCTTGTTTTTGGGTTTTTTTGTTTGTTTGTTTGGTTGGTTGGTTGATTGGTTGGTTTCTCTCTTGAGAACTGTGGAAAAGGCAACACAGAAAAACAACTGGAATAGATTTTCTCTTTCCTTCTGATTTGAAGTTTAACTCTTCCCACAAGTGTTGTGATGTTTATGTCCTTTTATGATTACCTAGAATAGTGCAGTAATAAGGGGTGTTTATGGATTGAAGAAATACTCTTTTCCACTGTGGAAGAAGTACTGAGCAGCTGTTGTCAGCATTTGAGCTAAATAAGAAAATAGTTTTTAAAAAAGTATTAATGATGTTTTCTCAGTGCCATTCATAATGCTGTGTTATATGGTACAAATTTCCCTTCCCCCAGGCAGAGATGATTTTTCCAAATCTCCTTCAGTCTTGTTAACTGAGACAGTTCTTGTGTTGCCAGTCTGTGAGCAAATGTTGATATACCATGTTGTTGTTCTTAATTTTGTTTGAAAAGTTGTCAGAAGAGTGATCATTAGTCATTACATTGCAAATGGGACATAGCACCTGTTCTGATACTTTCTTAGCAATGGTCTGAAATGAGTTTGAGGTAGTTCGGTGTCTTTTTATTTCCTTTTTCTAAGTTTTTTGTCATTTTTGTCTTTAAATGTTTATCTGCATGCTTTACTTGTCTATAGTTCTCTGTTGGGACAGATACTTCTCTCATTTTTGTACACATAAATTATAAGAAGCCTTTTTATCTATAGGAAAACCCTTTGTACTTGTCAATATAACTGATTTTTGTATCTGAACCAGTAAAATCACTCATGTATAAATAACAGTATACGTGGAATCATATCTCAGTTTATTTGGTCACAGTTCTGCACACTCATGGCAATAACTTTTTCTTCCATTAGGAGTGACTTGAGTTAATGATAGGAAGGCAAGAACCTCTTGTCTTTCAAACGTAATACGTTTGGGGAGATCTGAGGATCAATCCCAAGAAATGAACTGAATTATTCAAAAGTCATTGAGAATTTTCCTTATGAATCTCAGTCTTTAAAAATCTTTATTACTGTGTTAAACTATCGCCTTCAGTGCTTCACTTTCAAATTACTTGCTTCATGTAACTACCATTTCTTTGTCATGTATGACTAGCACAATTAAACCTGTTTTCAATACAAGAAGATGAGTGTATTGTGCCTTGGCAGACAGAAAACATAAAAATCCTGGAATTTGAGTTACTTGATTTTGAACATCAAATTCCCCTGCATTTTTCCTTCAGCCTGTAAGTTGAAATGTTTCAGTGTTGATAACTACCAATTGTATATGAATAAGGGAGTTTGGTCATGGTTTACTTTTTGTGTCTAATTTTTCTGTCACAGATAGGTGTGAATTCAACAGTTACAATAAAAAAGAGTGAGATCTTCTGATGTATTTGAATCTTTTGTATTTGTATCTGACTGTATTAAAGAAAATATCATATGCTACCATGGGTCTTACCCCTCACCTCTGTTCATAGGAGTTAGATACTGTATTTCATTTGCATTTAGTCAGTGCAGTTCTGGGTAGATGACAGCATCTTTCTGAATTGGAATCAGACATTCTTTTTCAGTGAGTTACTTTTTAGCCTCAACACAAAAATTACTTAGAAAACAATTTGAAAAGTAGGTTATATGAGAAGTACTGGACATATTTTTCAGAACATTTATTAATCGTTTTTGTCCCTTGCATCTAAGTAGGTATTAATGCATCTCCACTGAAAAGCTTTGACTAAATAAAACCCAAGAATATTTTTCCTGTTCTTCTTAGTGAAAAGATCTTAAGCAATAACTGAAAATAAAACATGAAAGAATGCAATAAAGAGAGGAAATAATTTTACAAATATTCAGTAAATTCTAATCTGTCCCTTCAATGTTAATTATTGGAGCCTGATTAGTACTTGGTAAAGAATGTGATCTGCACATCTAGTAAAGGAAGCTGTTCTGTGTATTTAACATCTTTGGACTGTGTGCCAGCTCTTAGGAATGTAGATTGTCTACTCTGAAAAAATCTAGAATACACTTAAGTGGGAATTCAGCATCAGTATATTGTATCTAACATCCTTGAAGAATGTAAACACTTCTCTTGGTTTACAATAACTGTAAGAAACGGTTAAGATCCTTTACATAACCAACAAATCTAAACAGGAAGTGTTCATCACATAGAATCACGGCACTGTTGAAAACAAAGACAGATTTTACTGTTCTTTACAGAAAGTTGACTTTTATTTAGAGGAATAAGCAAACAGTTAAAAGGAGGCTTAAGGTGGCATAGAGACATTCCTGGCTTTGTTCTGAAGAAAAAAGAGGAGAAGAAGAAGCTAAGCTTGAAACGCTAGTTAAATGAGAAGTATCTGAGAGCTGATAATGGTTGAGTTTCCATTTTTAGGAAACAGGACTTTGACAAGTGATTGCCACCAGTTTCTCCTACTAGCAGTAATAAACAAAAGTGAATAATGTGACAGAGTTAAGTTAAAAAGTAGTAAACATACTGCTTGCTATTTTTTGTATCATAGCAAGTAAAAGATTTAGACAAAATATCTGAAGACCTTATCTTAGTACTGATGAAGGACAAATGGAAAGTTTCCTATTGGCATTAGGGGAAATCTGCAATATCAGATTCTGCATCATGCTGCCCAGCAATAAGTGCAAAAGCAAAGGGTGAAAATGCTCTGCACTCCAAGGAAATGCGTGTAACTCTTTCTGGATAGACTTAAGACCTTATTCCTTTGCATTGGATTTACATTAGTTCCCTTGAGATTTTTTTCAGGTTTCCTCTGGAAAGGAAGAAGTGGAACAAAGTGTCTCAGGGTTGCTGAGTGCTGAAGTTAAGCCATGGAGATTGCTAAGAAGTCATCACAAAAATTCTCCTCTTATCACAGTTCAACAATTAAGATTAATAATCTAAACCTCAGGCAAACAGTTTGCTCAGTGTTAAGTCAGGATTTCTCAGTGGAGCGTGTTTTTAGCTAAGCATGCAAATGTGCTGCGTATTTAAGTTGGAGTCTAAAAACATCAGGCAAAAACTGTAAAAGATGAGCAACTACCGAAAGATTAATGTACTTATAGGAACTGCTCATAGAAGGAAGCAACAGTAATTTTGTCCACATAGATGAAAACGTGATATTGTGCTAACTGCCACATCCTTCCATGGAAAGGGTTCAGAGACCACCTGTTAATTAGTTCATATTCCTGGGAGACAAAGATGTGTGTCAAGATTGTATAAGGCATTATTTCATTTAAATGCATTTCACCACACATAGCTCCTAGACAAATAAGAATGACATTTTCCTATGCAGAAATCTATTAGGTATGCTTTGAAAAACTCTACAAATATAATCCTCAGTAGGAAGGAGAAACAAAGTATCTTTCAAAATATGAGGAAGGCATTAGGCTGCCTAATTTTATAAAAATAGAAAAAGAAAAATGTATCATGGTAATATCCTCAATATCCTAAGTAACATTAGTATTGGAAATTTGAGAACCAAGGATTGATAGACATCTTCATGAGTAGATGGCAGTAGTACAGGCCTGTCTTTTTTTTTTTTATTTATTTAGATACCTAGAGTGATGTCTTTTGATGTTTTTGGTAATCCAACCATTAGTTCTTTGTTTCCTTGTTTCTTTGTTCCTCATTTATGCCAGTCCAAATGTAACATTTCCTATTTCCAGTCATTGCTGCCATTCACTCCCAATGGTGATGAAGACACTTAACTGCTGTTGCCTTTCTACTGTATGCCAAGTGTTGAGCCTGATTCAACAGATATATAGCTTATTACATTTGTTTCGATAGTGAGGTCGTGGTTCAAGGATGGAATATAGAGTTGCAGGACATGACATCTGTTTTTAGGATAGAAACATCCCCAGTGTTTAGGACACATCCTCAATAGTAATATTCAGCCATGCATTGCTGTATGTATGAGGGTTGTCAGTGATTGCTCCTGTAGGGTCTGCACATGACAGATGTGTTTCCACTCCAGCTATTCTGCGTAGACTTGTATTTCTGCTACCCCCCTGGGCTGGATATGAAACAAGGATACTAAACCTTGTGCCAATAACTTTTTGCCTTGTCTTTCTTGTCACTTATTGAGCTCACTAGTATGTTGCAATATGGTAATCCCATTCCCCAGCTGAAATGGCTCACTAAATTGTCTAAACCCTTCTGAGCTTTGTCTGTCTTCCTTGTGTTATATTACTGTGCCAGAGTATTATTTATAAATTCTAGCCTTAAAATAGACATGTTTTGATCATTAAAAGTGGGAACTAATTCAAAGACAGAGTTTTGCATTTAAGCTGTGCTAAATTTCTTTTATTGTGGCTAAATTTCTTTTATTGTGATTAAATTTTGGAAGAAAAACTGATAGTCTCTTTCTTGTTTGCCTAGTATGAATAGTATGAAGAAAAGTTCTGATACAAGGGTGTTACCTCCATTTAATACTTGTTTTTATTTCCCTGTCTATTATTTATTTTCTTGTCTGTTTGTCCTGTGCTTATCACTTTAGCACTGGGCATTCATGAAATTCACATATGCTTTTTAGTAAATGTTCTATCAATTCATCTGTCAGATCAGGATTTTTGTCAATGATTCACACATAATCTGTAATGTTTCTAAAGGGAGCACTGTGGTCCTCTGGCCAGGTTTGGGAACAGGAAAGACAGTTGGGTTCCCTTTTAAAGGTTTCCTACACAACTTTTGACAAGTTTTTTATATGTTTGCCTCCAAATCTCTCTAGCTTTCAAATGATGATGATAAGTGTGTTGTAAACCTTTGCAATTTGAGGAAAAGGCACCATACAAATGATAAGTAGGATCTTCAAGGTGCTGACTCATTTTCTCTGCTCATTCATCTTATTTACTCACCTTCTGACATCACTGTCTCTGAGAATCTGCTTTAATGTGAAACTTGTTTAGTAAGAACAACCAGAGGGGAAATACACTCAAAGTCATCTAGAATGACAGAAGAAGGCATTTATAGTAAAAGATTGTCTTCCATAAAAAGTGAATAGTCATAGATTCTAAGAGTAGAGTCCATATCTTACAATACATTATCCTAACCTGCTGCAAAACAGATGTTTAATCTCTGTACCACAATGATAAATATTCAGTCAGTGATGTAAACTAAATTGTCCAACTAACAGAGAATCCCCTAAGTATACAGATTGATCATAACAGCACTTGAAAATAATAGTCTTTTACTGGCAGCTTCTAATTAAGTTCTACTAAGCTTTTTGTGTTTGATGAAGGAATTGTCTAGTACTAGAAATCTCCTCATGTATGTAATTATAGACCACTTCATCTTGTCCAAGTGGGATTATGGAATGGATCTCAGGATCGGCTTTAGACTGATTTTCAGAATAATTTCCAGTTCAGCATCTCTTTTTCAGTTTTGGCACAAAAACTGCGTACAGTCTTCCAGGGGAAGACCTGTTATTAAAGAAGCTATTCATACCTAACTAACAGACTATTGCTGCGTTGTTTTTGCATGACTTCTGCATGCAGTGGGGTAACTGGCACATGTATATACTAGCAAGTATAAGCAGTGTCACCAATAAATGTCCATGGCCCACAGAGACCTCCATGACAAGACAGAGACATACAAGGAAGGGTGAGTCCTGAGAGCTCACTACTCAAAATGTACCCTTATTCTGCCTAACCAGTGCCATGTCAACTACGCATCGCTGCTCAGTGAGATAAATATGTTGAATATAGTGGTTACTGTTTTCAGTATGCAGAAGGATTATAAGAATAATCAAATTTGTTTCCTAACCAAATAATACTGTATGAAGAAACCACAATAATTTCTCTCCCAAGCACAAATGTGTTAGTGTTAATGAAAACTCCAGGGCAGTTTTTAGCAATTTCATTACACACTACCTTGGAACATGGTAGTTCAATTAATCTCTGCAGTGCCACATTGCCTTCTTAACACCTTTTCAAACAAGTTTTATTGGAAGAATTGTGTTTGATCCACAGGCTTTAGGTAATTTAAACAGAAATAAAACATGATAGAAGTTCAAATGGCTAAAAGCAATGGGCTTTATTTAAAATGCCAACTTTTAAGTCCTCTATCAAAGATTATTGTTATAATTATGAATATATCAAGAAGATTGTGAAATTCTCAAAGTGTGGTGATTTTATACTTTTCATTACAGCGACCCACTCAATATCAAGAAATAATTAGTCTCAGCCAGTATTGCATAAGAAATAAAACTCATGTAGGCAATACATATTCAGCATTTGAGGATGTCAGAAAAGAAAAAAATACCTTCAAAGTGACAATGGAATTTTTAAGTCATTTTTCTGACAAGGAAACATAGATTTCATCATGTCCTGTATGTCCACAACACATCAAATGCTGTTCTTCAACAAGAATGCCCAATTTGGTAGTCCCTTTTTCTTGCTCTTCAGGGCTTTTCTTTTGCTTTCTCTGTTAGCTAGGCTCTGATACATATATTGCACTTTCCTCTGACTCTGCAACCATTTTGTTTCTATTTGAGAAACCAAACAACATAGTTAGTAATTGTATAATCTACCATTTTCTGGGCATGCTTAAAAAATACTGTCAGCCAGAGAGGGATGATTGTTCTCTGAGGGATCTTTGCTATATGCTTTCTTATTAGATTTATGCAGATATTTTATGAATGTCATCACTGCTACCAGTTTTGGAAGAGCTTTAAGGAATACAAACTTATGCCTGTTGTCTGGAGTACCTCTACTGGCAAGATTTTTACCTCTGGTGTAAGTGTGAGTTTTCTCAATCATCTTTTGCAGTTTAGTAGGGATTACACAATTGTATTTACCAGTAGCTTCCCTGTTCTATTATTACAGCTGGAGAAAATAAATATTTTTAACTTGTCAAGCTATACCTTTTCTTTTTTTTCTTTTTTTTTTTTTTTTTTTTTTCCTTTTTTTGGCAGGGATAGGGGGAGGAAGAATGTTCTAGATACCATTGATTTGTCCTAGTCAATTATTTTTCTAAGATCATGATTTCTGTAGCATCTTACATGTTTTGGCTTGTGAACTCTTTCACTACATCTATCTTTCTGGCATCCTTTATGATTGAGAATGCTGCAAATAAACTATTCTTAGGCTACTTATATAGCTCTCCTTACCATGTGGTTTATTAACTCAAGAGTATCTCTGCAATATGGAGTGTGTTCTTGTGAGCACATGAAGAAGGCACAGAGGTTCCTTCCTTCTCTGCCTTCCTCTCAGCTTTCCCCTGCAATTTCCTATTAACATTTGGTTCTTAGCCTGCAACTATACATTTATTTAACTAATGAAAAATTTCTTTATCATAATTAGGGTTGAGTTGAATTTCGGAGTATTTTTTATTTTGTAAATTGTCACAAGTTTAGACAGGTTCTGCTGAGGAGTGAAAACTGATTAAGGTTAAAAAAGTAAAGGGTAAATCTTAATTATGACTTTCCAGGGTGGAAACAAGTCAGCAGTGGAGGTCCATAGGATTGGTGAGGGATAAGTTTTATTCAACATTTTCATCAGTAACCTGGAGAAACAAGTGCACAGAGAAGTCCCAGTTGTCCTTAAATAGTCTGGATTTTATCCTTGTTGAATCTTATTTTTTAAAAATTTAGCAATAGCAGATGCTATTTTGCAGGAATATCAGCCAAGACCAAGTCGAATTTCCTTGTCTTCTCTGTTTCTCCAGCTAGTTATTCTTTGAGACAGTGATGCCACTGAACCTTTGTCTTTCAGACCCAGCGCAAAATTCATCAATGGATCCTTCACACCATTAATGGACAATTGAAGTATGAAAGTGCCTTGACAATACTTTACTTAAAATGGCTGCTAGGGGAAGTTTGCTTAGTGGACATCACTGTCAGGACAGTTTTGGCTATGCTTCTCAGATAAAACTTGGTTATCACTCTGTAGAGAGAAGGGTTTACCTCTGACTGTGTAGTAGGGAAGCTGTCAGACTTCACACTGTGTAGTTTGGCAGCTAGCCATAAGCAGCGATTTCTATTTGCCATTTTTGATTGTCACAATGAGTGAGGCCTGTCAATACTGACCATGAAGAACAATCTTTCCTATGGTGGAAATCTCAATACTTAAAGTTTTTTTTTCTTTTGGATTATATTATTTAGTGTCATTCAGGACTTACAGGAAAGGATGACACTGAGGTATGAAATACAGAATTACTCCAGCTGGATGAATTACAAATAAAGTGGAATTATTTTTCAGTGTCAGGCAATTTCAACCATTTAAAGATAACTATGTCTGTACACCCTAAATGTATGAAATGGAGCTATGTAATTATCATTCTCAGAAAGCTGCAGAGGCTGCTTTGTTTTGCAAGCTGTCAGACACAGTGCTGTAAAACTCTCACAAGCTTCAGCTAAATCTTGCCATGCAAATGATCTCACTGTCTCTCACCAGACAGTGAAAACTATTTGCCTCTAGGAGTTATTTTAAAAGACTAACTTAAATACTAAAATAAGCAACTGACAGCAGGGTATACCAACTAATAATGAAGGGGAGATAAAATCTCTCCACCAATATATTGCAACGCATTACATTGAATATTTGAGATTAAATCATTATCCAAGCTAAAAACATAAACATTGCCTTCTTTATATTTTCTCTTTCTCTCCTTTTCCCTTTCTCCTTCCACTGAATGCTCTAAGTTGTCATTAATTTCTCCAGAAAGTAGCCATTAACTTCACAAAATAACATGCCTCAAAGTATACATTGACATGAAATGGATGAAGAGGGTACTTAGTTTTCAGGGCTTCCAAATCTGATTGAAACAGTGGTGAGATAGGGCTAAATTCCACAGTCTTTGTACATGGTAAGTATTATTGCTTCATGAATAGCTTTTTTGATGTTATGGATGACTTGTGAGAATGATCTGGTTTTTTCACAGCTTTATACTGTTATCAGGCCTTATCCTGACAGATATATTAATATTGTCATAACAGTCCATATGATTTTTAAGTATGTACTTGGTATTTTAAGTTTTGCTGATCTGGAGTAATCTATAAAAACTTTGTTTCCCAGCTACTCTGTAGCCACACATGCAAATTAGAGTGCAAATACTAATCTGCTCCAGACAGACATGTTTCTTTACTGAAGGCAGATTTCCAATTCCATGTTATAAACATACATATTACATAAACACACACACAAACACACACACAAAAAAAAAAAAGTGTGTCTCAAAGCAAAATTACAGCCTCCTGGACAGGTTTGAAAAACCATGTTTGCGGCCTAAAATATGATGTTTGCAACCTGGAAATTCAGGTGCCAGTAGTAATTTGAAATAAATATAGCATCCCTGATTTTCTGGTGGCTTTGTCTGAGGTTTTCTGTTTAAAAAACTATTCTGAGTCTCTGTTAGTTTATGAGTCTCAGAAAGAGACTGGAGAACTGGTGGCAAGTGATACTGAGAAGGCTGAGGTCCTCAATGGCTTCTTTTCCTCAGTCTTCATTGGCAAGGGCTCCAGCCATACCCCCAGAGTCACAGAAGAGGATGGCAGGGGTTGGATGAAAGAACTGCCCATTGCAAGTGAAGATCAGGTTTGAGACCATCTGAAGAACCTGAAAGTGTACAAGTCCATGGGACCTGACGGGATACACCCACGGGTGCTGAGAGAACTGGCGGATGAGGTTGCTAGACTGCTATCTCTTATATTCCAAAAGTCATGGCAGTCCGATTAAGTCCCCACTGACTGGAAAAGGGCAAATATAACCCTTATATTCAAGAAGGGAAAGGTGGATGAAACCGGAAACTATAGACCAGTCAGCCTCACTTTTGTGCCTGGTAAGATCATGGAACGGATCCTCCTGGAGGCACTACTGAGGCAGATGAATAATGATGAAGTGATTGGCTGTAACCAACATGCCTTCATCAAGGGCAAATCATGCCTGACTAACCCGGTGGCCTTCTATGAGAAGGTCACAACACCAATAGATGGGGCAAGAGCAACCGACGTCACTTACCTGGACCTGAGCAAAGCCTTTGACACTGTCCC